>JZSA01001935.1:0-124583 GCA_000956155.1 Cotesia vestalis | reverse complement strand
AAATTTTTTTTTTTTTTTTTTTTTTTTTTTTTAATTCTTAATTATGAGTATAACTTACGCCAACAAGACCATTTTTAGCAGCAAAATGAAGTGGAGTTTTTAATTGCTTGTTAGCCATATTGACAATTTCCACCCGCTTTAAAGGATTTTTTTGAGAATTTTCAGTTGAATTGATTAAAGGTACAGTCTGGGATGATTCAATTATATCCAGGAGAAGAGAAGCTGCTTGTGAGTGTTTTCTTTGACAAGCTAGGTGAAGGGCTGTGTTATTTCCAGCGTCTACTGCTTGAATGTTTGCTTTCCATTCCAATAATAATTCTAAAAAAAATTATTAAAATTATTGATATAAATTTATTTTTAATTTATTATTAAATTTATTTATAATTAAATTAATTTATTATTAGATTAATTTTTTATTAAATTAATTTATTATTAAATTAATTTATTATTAAATTAATTTTTTATTAAATTAATTTATCATTAAATTAATTTTTTATTAAATTATTTTATTATTAAATTTTAAAATAATTAAAAAAAAAAAAAATTACCTATTGTAGCAGTTTGTCCTGCAAGAGCAGCACTGAGAAGGGGAGTTCGCCCCGCATAATCTTGAGCTTCAAGACCCGCAAGATTAGCCCCGACGGAGTGAAGAATTAATTTAGCGCACTCGACGGATCCTGAAGCGGCTGCAACATGAAGGGGTAACCTGCCCCCAGGATTGTCTCGTGGAGCAGCAGCGACAGCTTTGCCTCCGAACTTGTCGATTAGAAGCTTGAGACACTCTGCTGAGCCCTGGTGAACTGCACAGTGGACCGCAGACAGCGGGTTGCTTTCCAGCGTGTCCACAAAGTTCTGCTGCAGAAGGTACTCCACGCAATCCGGGTGGTCGTTGTAACACGCCCAATGCAGGACAGTGCAGCCTTGGTCGTCTTTTAGAGACACTGCACTTGGTTCTGCTTTTAGTAAAGCCTCCAGAGCGTACAGCCTGTAATAAAATTAATTTTCATCAATTTTTTATTATTTTAAACATTAATTAATTTATTAACCTTCCGTTATTCTTGATATTGAGGGAATCCCAAGAAAATATTAAAAAAATTATCATAATTATTGTTGCTAATTAATTTATTATTAATATAAAATTTTTCCAACATTAAATTAAACTCAAAGAATTTTAATTTAATAAAATTTAAAATGAATTTGGTAACAATGTCAAACTAAAAAATATTCCGGGGATTCCCCGCAATACTTCTAACGCCCTCTGGATTTTTAGCCTCACGAAGGTTAATAATTTTTAAATAATATAACTGACGGAATTAATATAATAATTTCTTCAATTTTTTCCGTGAGATAAAAATATTTTTATGAAAATTTCTATAATAAATTCTTAAAAAAAATTTTATGAATATAATTACATCATAAAATAATAAATAAATAAATTTTTAAATACTACTTTATGACAATCATAAATTTTTAGGTTGATTTGTCTGCATAACTAACAAATTTAGTTTCTGATAAAATTAATAGTTATTGACCCTCTTATTTCTCATAATTAAATGATTAAATTAAACCAAACAAATTATATTTTCATTTAAGCGTCTGCTTGTGTAAGCGCGTCTAGATTCGTCGATGAAATTAATATAATGAATAATGAAGATTTCTCTACAATCTCCGACTATTTTATCAAACTTCTAAGAAGAAATAATTAAAGTCAAGTACTTAAACATAATTATCATTTTTTTTTTTAGTCGCTAAAATAATTTCGCAGTGATAAATAAATATAACGCTGATAAATAAACTACGTAACAGATAACCTCAATGACATAAATCCGTGCTAAATTTTTATTAGTAAAAATTATTGAGATAAAATTAATTGTGCTAATATTATATACAAAGTATAATTGTTTAATTTATTATTTAAATATATTAATCTCTATTATGAGCTTATATCTTTAAAAACGTCAATAGTTAAGAAAGTACAGGGCATTTTGACGTTTAGATCCATCGATGAAATTAATATAAAAATAGACAAAAATTACCCTCCAGCAGCAGCAGCCAAATGAACTGGAGTCTTCCCAGAGTTGTCTTGAACAGAAACTCTTGCTCCGTGTCTCAACAGCTGATCCAGTACAGGATCTGGCTTATATTGGACCTGAATAACAGCGCGGAACAGCGGCGTGTGTTTATTGATGTCCGGGAGATTACAGTCCGCTTTGTATTCCAGCAAAATAGCTACACATTCTCTGTGTTCATTGGCGACCGCGAGAGTCAGGGCGGTCCGATGCTTAATGTCGTACCTGTCGATCACCGAGGGGTCCTCCATGTTGTTCAGAAGGAGTTTCAGGCAGTTTGAGTGACCCATTGCCGCAGCGCAGTGCACTGGCGTTCTTTTTGTGACGTTGTCCTGTACCGAGACCAGGGCTGCGCATCTTAATAATAATCTGACGCACTGTTCGTGACCGCAGTAAGCTGCCAGGTCCAGAGGAGTTTTCCCCGTGTCCTCCCGGATGTTTGTGCTAGGAAACAGCGGCAATAGCAGCCTTAAAATTTCACCGTGGCCGCAAAATGCTGCAAGGTGCAGCGGCGTCAATGCGGGATTCCCCGGTCCTTGGATCAACGAGGCTGCAGTGAGGTTTGTTGATGATGGGTTTGAAGAACCTGGGTAAAAAAAAAAACATTTTTATTCCTTATTTTCTCATCTTTTATCATTTTTAATATTTAATTTTTATTTAATCATAAATTGTGATTAACAAAAATTTTTTTTAATAATTAATTTATGATTAAAAAAATTATAATAATAATTTTTAATAAAAAAAAAAAAAGTAAGATAAAAGCCCCAATTTTTGACAGGGGACTAAATATTGACACCCTAAATTATTTTTGAATATATTTAATCATCGGTAATAAAAATAACTATCATATAAATTTTTATTAAATTCTAATTAATTTTTATTATTTAAAAATAATTATTTGTATATCAGAAATGTCGACAAGATAGAATCATAATAACAATTACATTATTATTTCGGCAGAATTATTGATTATTGTGGACGATAATATTGACATTATTTTAAAAATTTAATATTTAGACTTTTGCTAAAAAAAAAAAATTATATATATTTTTTAAGAATTATAAAATGATTTTTTTTTACTGACGGCTGTTTTTTGGAAAATTTCTTTTTTTCTAGTTTAAAATAATGACTTAAAAACTTGTTTCAAAATTTAAAAATTTTTCCCCAACTCTAAATAAAATTCCAGGAGTTACTGGAAAAATTATAATTAATTAGATAATTAAATTTTAAATTATCTCCTGAAATAAAATTTTTTATCTTTATTCTAAGTTTGAAATAAACCGCATCAAGTTTAAGTTTAATTTATTTATTTAAAAAATTATAAATATTAATAAAAATAATTAAAAATTTACTACTTAAATCTTTGACAAAAATTGTGCTCCAACTTCACTCGCCCCCGGTGTGGAATTATCCCTACCGTCGGAACACTCCCTCTCTAGGCCCCGGAACTTATGCTAATTTTATACTAACTAGAATTCGCGCCTTACTATAGCGTTTGCATATATTTTCATGCTTATGATATATTTGACCAATCACATCACGAATAAATTGATGCCTCATATATCCATCTCTATTTTATATTGGGAGACTGCGCGAGCATCCTAGACCACAGCGCCCGGTGAGCTGTCGATAACTAACCGCGGCTAAGGTGAGGACCTTCAACAGGTAATGAAGGAACCCCGTGACAAACCTACCAAAGTGCCAGTCATCGGCGCGGGAAACGTTTTCACTCTCTCCAATAAACAATCCCGCACACAATCAAATTCTCCAGCCTTTTGAAACGCCATAGCTGTGGCGTAATTGTTTATTATATACAGTACGCGTCATTGATTCGTACCGGTTGAAAGATTTTACGGTAAAATAGAAAAATCAAAATTTCGACATCTGTAAATAAAGATATCAATAAAAGGAAAATCTTTATAAGAATCAATTTTAACAAAATTAAAAAAATAATTTACTAAAAATGAATAACTCAAAATATCAATCACGATTAAAATAGAAATTAAAAATATTAGTAATTAAAATAATCACACATTTTATAAAATAAATAAAAGTAAAATTTTAATATTAAAAAAAAAAAGACACGACATAATTAAATAATTTTAAAATTTATCAAACATAAATATAGGCATTGGATAAAATAAAATAGACTAAATTTATAGAAGTCAGTAAAAAGACATTTGAATATTTATATTAATAAAAATATTGATAATTATCAATATATTAATTCTTAAAAAATAGACATCTCTAAATATAGACTAGAAAATTTAGAAAACCGTGATTTTAGACATCTGTAAATTTTTATTTATATTAATTTATAAATTCAAATAAAAATATAATTGCTTTCAATTTACGAGCTAATAAAAAATTGAAACAGTATTTCTACAAGGCTCTAGAGCACTAGACCAAAACCGTTGAATTTTTACGGAGTCGGTTCTCCAGGAGTTTGCGCAAGCAGCAGCCTGTATATTATTATATTAAAATTGTTAATTTTTTTGAATTTTTAATAATTATAGAAAAATATTTATTTTCATAAAATAATCATTGTTATTTTCTTTTAAATAATACTTTAAAAATAAGTAAAATGATAAAAAAAAAAAAAATATGAACCTGCAGTAGCTTCCTGCAAACTTCAATATGCCCAGCAAGACAGCTCAAGTGCAAGGGCGTCCTCTGTTCAGCATTCCTAGCGGCAGGAGAAGCTCCGCACTCCAACAAAGTGGTGGTGAGGCACTAAAAAAAAAAAAAAAAAAAAAAAAAAAAAATATGAACCTGCAAAAGCTTCCTGCAGACTTCAATATGCCCAGCAAGACAGCTCAAGTGCAAGGGCGTCCTCTGTTCAGCATTCCTAGCAGCAGGAGAAGCTCCGCACTCCAACAAAGTGGTGGTGAGGCACTCGTGTCCCAACCAAGCGGCAATATGCAAGGCAGTGTTTCCATTTTTATCCCTGGTGTCCGGAGAGGCTCCAGCGTCCAGGAGACTTTTGCTCCTAGTGAACCTGCCGTGAATAGCAGTCATATGAAGTGGAGTCCTGCCGTCCTGAGACTGGACATTAATATCAGCACCAGCGCTGAGGAGAATCTCCAAGCAGCTGACACCTTGAGTACTCGCTGCCGCAATGTGCAACGGTGTCTGTCCTCTGTAATTAACAGCTTCAATATTGGAGCCGTGATAGACCAGGACAGCAACAGCCGCAGCGTGTCCATTCAAGCAGGCGACGTGGAGCGGCGTGTTCCCGTAGGAGTTTTTCGCCTCGATATCAGCCCCTGCCTCGATCAGGATCTTCAGACACCCGAACTTCCCTGCAGCTACCGAGACGTGCAAGGGAGTGTAGAGATTCCGATCCTTGACGTCGACCTCAGCTCCGTGCTCCAGGAGAATTTTTACAATCTCTTCATGACCTTCGGAGACCGCGTAATGCAGAGCGCACCGGTCCTCCTTGTCCCGGGCGTTTATTGCACACCCTGGCTGCTCCAGGAGCAGGCGAGTCATCTCCAGGTGCCCGTTCGACGCCGCGTAGTGCAAACAGGTCCTTCTTCTTCGGTCCATCAAGTTTATGTTTTTGAATAATTTTGGCAGGATCAGCCGAGCACATTCTACTGCGTTGTTTGCCGCTGCTACGTGCAATGGCGTTCGCCAGGTCGTATCTCGGATGTTCACCGCTGCATCGTGCTTCAGCAGGACTTCCACTGCTGCTACGTTCCCTGAACAACATGCTCGGTGCAACGGCGTCAGCCAGTGCTTGTCTTTTTTGTTCACTCCGGCTCCACTTAGGATCAACGCTTCAAGGATTTCTGGATCTCCACTGCAATTTTATAGATTATTACTAGTTACAATATTCAATAATAAATTACAGATCCTAAAATCGGATATAATCGCAATTCTCTATCTTAATTAGTATTAAAAATAATTTATTTTTTAAAAAAAAAATTTTTTAATTTCTTATTACTAAAATAAAATTTTTTCGCTTTCGATTTTTAGTCTAAAAAATAAATTAATCATTAATAATTTCTTGGAAAAGAAATTAACCATCGCACTTTATTTTTAGAATTAGAAAGTGTTAATAAAGCGATTAGTAAAGAAAAAAAAAATAAATTTCCAAAGCTAAAAGGGCGCATAATTTTTTTTTCCGATTGCTTTGAATTGTGATTTATATGTTATTAATTTTGCTGCAAAATTCAAAATATATATTGATTATTAAATTACAAACAGGTATTTTTAAATGTTATTAAGATAAAAGACCCAGTTATTGACACTTGTAATTTTATTTTAATTAAAAAAAACAAATCAACTCTAATGAATTTATAAATATAATTTTTCAAATATAAATTTTCAGAAAATTATTTTTTTGACATTTTATTTTTTTAATTAGAATAAAATTGCAAGTGTCTAACAACTAGGCCAGTGTCAATAACTGGGTTTTTTTTACCTTAGATTAAACTTACAAAATTATAAAAATTAGTAGTTTTAAAAATATTTACCCGACATAGTACCAAAAAAAAAATACAATACCGTCATCAAAATAAACTTTTGATTTTAAATTACTGATTTATTTTATCAGTATAAGATTATAGTCTTACATAAAAGCTGCTGCGTGAACCAGCGTACGTAGTTTTTCATCCTTCCAATGGACACTGTCCTGCTGTGTTGTCAATAAAGAGCGAACTTCTTGAATGTCACCAAGAAAAATTGCTTGCAGCAATGGTGGCTGTAAATTAATTACTTCTATTAATGTAAAGTCACTTTTTAAATATCTAAATATAATTTAATCCTTAATTTTGAGTCAAAAATTAATTCTTAGAATTTTATATTAAGAAAAAAAATAAATAATTCAAGTGATAAATAATAAAAAAAAAAAAAAATAATAATTTAAGCGAAATATGACTCATACTAATTTTACAAAATTATTCCTAATTTAAAAAACAATAAAAAAAACTTACCCCATCACTGAGTTCCAAAAAATGGGTCATTGTGCCCAGATTGACATTCCTTAAAAAAATAAAAAAACTGAATTAAACAATTACAAAAGTCAAATATTAAAAAGCAACACAAAAATTTCAATCTGCTGACAAATACATACAAAATTTAGACATAAAAACGTGAAGCGCGCCGCACCAGCATGCCAAAAAAACTTACAAGTACCCACCAGCTTGAACTATATTAATTAAAATTAATATCACAAGTATATTATTATCATTAACAATGCATTAGCATCGAGCGTAATAACAATTGAAAATTATTGTCTGTTTATTGTATAGTTTCAATTGATATTGAATCTTTGTCCATGATGGTCGCCATTAATATTGTACAGTTAAATCTCGGATTAATAGTTACATATGTACAGTGTAAAGCTGTCAGCTGATTTTGCCACAAACTGTAGAGTAACCGGCAAAACCGCGTCTTCTCCGAAATTCAATAGCAACAGTCAACCTGAAACAAAAGAAAAATACTATGAGTGAATTTGTGACGTTCGATTGTGCTGGAAAAATTAATTCAAATGACACTAACCTGACAAAAACTGCAGCGCTGATGAAGGAACAGCTGGACCGCTGCAAGGAATTCCAAGTTATTGACGACCGGGTGCTCCTGTTTGATCATGAGCTTCCCGGGGCGACTGCAATCCTACACCTGCAACCTCTTATAGAATGCGTAGAGTAGATTTTTATTTTTTTTTATAATTTTATGTCACCCAGTGCTCAAAGGTTGGTCAAAAAAATATCAAAATTAATTTATCAAATATTTTATCATTTTTATGAAAATTAAGTTAGCTGACATTTTTAAATTTTAATAATTTATCTTATTCAAAAATTAATTACATTCAAGTTAGCTGTCACAAGACAATTTTTTTTATTTTATTTAACAAAAAAGATTTGTTCCAAAAAATTGTTTTTAAAAAATTGCATTTTTTATTTTTAAAAATTTTTAAATAAGTATTTTAAAAAAATTAAAATAAAAAATTTCACATGTAGAAAATTTGAAAAATTACACATGCAATTTTTTAAAAATGTTTTTTTGTTATAATTGAATAAATAAAAAAAAATTAAAAACGGAAAAATTTTTAAAAATTAAAAATGCAATTTTTTTTAAATAATTTTTTAGAATTAATTTAATTGTTAAATAAAATTAAAAATTTGTCAAATTTTACTTTTTTTTAATTTCTACATGTGGAATTTTTTGCTAAATTTATTTCGTTATAATTTAATTGTAAAAATCAATTTTTCTTTTTGGATTTAATTTATTTGTTGGATAAAAATTAAAAAATGGTCAAAGATTGATAATTTTGATGTCATAAAAAATTATGATAATGTCAATCTGTCAGTAACTAAATTATAAAAAAAATTCACATCTATAAATTATATAAAATTACTTTTAAATTGTTTCAAAATATTTTTATTAAAAAAAAAAATTTTTTTCCCAACCTTTGAGAAGAATTAACCAAAAATCAACTAAAAATAAAATCTTCCAGGATGAACCTACGGATCCTGACGCGCTACGAGAAGTACAACCCCCGTATCCTAGAAACAAATTCCCCAGAAAATTTATACCAGCTGCGTAAGTCAGTGTGCGATTTCCTGAGCTACACAATGAAATTCATCAGCAGCGTAGACAACGCGTGGTTTAGTGAAGAAATCTCCCAGTTCCTGGACCTGCAAGACATCGACCGAATCCTGCAGGTCCTAAAAACGTTCATCAGCCGACTAAGAACCCTAGTTCCAGCTGCAATCTTCCACTATGCAGTCTCCAACATCGGGAACAAGTGTTCCCAACCGGAGTTCCACCTGTACCACATGCACCTGGAGCTGCGCTGGCTGTTAATATTATTCACGTACGTGCGAGCGAGCAAGTTCACTGTAGCAGAAATGATGAACGACTTGAGCAAGACCTTGGAGCTGGTGATCGACGACCTGATCTACATATCCTTGAAGATCTTCGAGAGACACTCCGGTGACCTGAGACTGAAGACTCCGTACAGCTGTTCCTGTGCTAGAGAGCTGTGGCTGATGATCCAGGTCATCATCGAGGACTGCGACCAGGTCGAGGTCAGCTTTTGGGAGTACGTGAACTGCGCGTTGGACAAAATCACCCCGACAGTCAAGAGCGAGCTGTTCAGCGTGTGGCTGATTTACCACCTGGGGATCCTCCAGGGATACAGCATCGACGGGGTCTTCCAAGGGAGCAGCAGCTTGAGAATCAAGGACAATTACCCAAAAATTGAACGAATCCTCCGAGGATTTTCCCGACATCCTGGAGACGTCGACGAGGAGCTGAAGCTGCTGATTCCGCTGGTGAAGAAGCTGACCACTGAATGGTGGGAGTTTAGAATAATAATAATAAACCATCTCTGGGAATACTTCCCCCGGAGACTGGAGCACCCGTACCTGACCTCCCAGGGTCTTTGGTCGCTCTCGATGGACAGGAAGACTCCTCTCGAGTTGCTGAAGCAGGTCAAGGAGAGAATTGACGGCAAGGACGCTGAGTCTAGCTACGGGATGTTTCTTAATTTCCTGGGCTGCGTTCTCAAGCGCCAGGATGGAAGCTCTGGTAAGAAGAACTACTGGTACCAGATCAAGGGCCGGATTTGCTCCAAGTTCAACAAGTGCAAGGTCCAGGAGTTCAACGAACCAGCGCTGCTTAACTTCATCTCTCTGTTTTTGACTCTAGGTGTCACTGCTGATGCTGCTGACGTTTGCACGGTGATGCTGAACCTGCTGCCACCTGTCTTGCAGCCGGACAATAATTCCAAGAGGATTATCCTGAGCTGGAAAGGACAGCTGTGTGTTCTGCTGCTCTACAGGGAGAATGATCTAAGCTTGCAGCCGATTGCTGAAAGGTTTGTTCAGATGGTTAACGTTATCTGTTGCCGACAGGACGAATTTGGTAGGTCGATGATGTCTACCTTCATCGACACCTTGGGTGCTTTGGTGGGGAGTAGAGGAGACGAGCATCTCCTGATCAGTGGGTGGATGGACAGGTATTTGAGAGAGTGTCCTAAAAGCAAGATACCGGTCTTGCTGAAGCTGGTCTTGGAGATGCTGACCAAGGACAGCAGAGATGTCCTGGCTACTTTGATGGTCAACGTTGTTGGGTGTCTTCGCACGATGGTCTTCTCTGGGGACTACTATGAAGACCTTCCGAAGCTGGCTGTTGAGTTCACTGTCCAAGCGGCTAGGTACAAAGAAATTGCTGAATCTAATCGGCAAGAAGCTTCTTCGCTTTTTGTTCACTTTACCTCGACGTTAAAGGTCAAAGACGCGAGGATTATCAAGAACTACCTGACAGGAGTCCTAGCGCACAGTGAGCTGGAAGGTATCAGGGCGATAAAGAATTTTAATTTGATTGTCATCCAGGCCTGGTTCAAGTGCTGCATCCATGGATTGGATTCTTCGGGAGAGATGGAGGAAATTAAACGCTGCGTGGTTGAATTTGATGAAATTCGCCAGCTGTTTAATCAGCCAGAAAGGGAGAAGTTTGTTAAAGAATCTGAGTCGTTGATTTCCTGGGCCATGGCGTTGAATAACAGACGGAGGACTGCACAAGATCCAGCTTTGGATGTCAGAACAAGGTCCATACTGATGAATCTTGACAAGTGGGTCTTGGGGCCGATCAGACCTGAAACTCAGGACAGCGAATTAGCTTGGTGGATCTACAGGTGTCTTGGCACGATTTTTCTCTGCTGCGGCGCGATGATGCACACCAAAACTCATGCCAGCATGCTGCTTAATTACATCAACAAGTTTGTGCTGATTAAAAATAATGAAGATGCTTACCTGAGACACCTGAGCAAGAAGATATTCTCCATGGTGATTCTGGGGTTGGAGGCTGCTAATGCTAAAAATGATGTTACTTTGTTTAATTTAATATCGGATCTGCTTCAGACGTACCTTCCGCTTCTTGTTACTGAGTCTGGAGACGGCTTTAGGGTCGCGGAATCACTCACCAGGTGCTTCACGGACTCTGCTAGTGATTTTTCGGTTTTTATTGTTGAAAAACTTGCGGTGTTTCTTAAAATTTCTCAAGATAATTCAATGCACAAGCACGGGTATCTCGTGATGGCGCTGATTAATCATCTGCTAGATGTTTCTGTTGCTCAGAATAAAAAGTATATTGCTGAGTCGATTGTTTTAAAGTGCTCGGGAAATATTGTCGAGGCTTATATCAGGACTCATGAACATCATCCTCATAAGCAACAAACAACTAAATTTATTAATTATGTCTGCGGGAATAATTATTACAAAAGTGATTTTAAATTGAGGTTAGTTTTTTTTAAATAGTTATTTAATTTCACCGCTAGGTGGCGTTTTTTCTCGCAAGTAGAAACTTTATTTTTATTTTATATAAATTTTTGCTGATAATTGATACAAAAATTGCTGTAAAGTTAAATCAAAGTTTGTAAATTAATTTTTTTATACGAAAAGAAATTTGTGGTTAGTTTTTTTTTTTTAGTATTATTAATTTTCGCCGCTAGGTGGCAGTTTTTTCTCGCAAGTAGAAACTTAATTTTTATTTTATATAAATCTTTGCTGATAATTAATACAAAAATTACTCCTAAGTAAAATTAAAGTTTATGAATTAATTTTTTTTTTCTTTTTATATTTAAGAAGAAATTTTTTTGTGAACTTGAAAATTTATTCAATAAAAATTTTTTTTTTTATTTTTTTAGAGAAAAATTAGCAAATATTATTGCTTCAATTTTGATTAATTATTTGCCATCAAATTCGCAACCTACTTGGGAACTTTTACAATCAATAAACACACGAGAATTGTCGAAAATCATAATCACACAAGTACAACAAGGTATCATTAAATTACAACGAGGATACCATCACCCGCAAAATGCAAAATCACTCAGGTAAGTAATTGATTTAGAATAAATTCAATTGACTTTAATTAATTAATACTATTATTATTATTATTATTATTATTATTATTATTATTTTTGCAGAGATCTATCGAGTAAACTCACAGAACACGTGAAAAAATTAAATCAGTAATTTAATGGGTGTTATGTAGATAAGATAATATTTGTACTGCGTTGAACGCATCACTTTCGCAAGTGCCTTGACGAGCGATGTTTCGAATTAGTCGTTGCGACATTGGGTGATGACGGCGGAGGCAGTGCCGGTGCTGGTGAGGAAGGAGACGAAGGTCATCCTATCAGATCAAATTGGGCAATAGCATTTTGCACTGCATTTCGGAATGAAGTGTCCGAATTACTGCCGCTGGTAAACAAAAATTCTAATCGCTCGATATAGCTGTCTATATTTTGTAAATTGGCACCATCGTGTGTTCCTGTAAATATTTTTACCGATATATAATAAACTTATATTTATATAACAGATATTTATAGTGTAGGTTGATAAAAAAAACCTTTGAGAGGGACTGAAGCGAAACAACTGGCCAATTGATTTCGTAGAATATCAAGATGACGCTGCAGAGATTGGTTCGTGGTTCTCTGCTGATTTGTTTCTGACTCTAGTCGATTTACTGCTGCATGGAGACTGTCTACGTGACGCTGGAGAACTGCGTTTTGAGATTCACAGTCAGATGTTGCTTTTCGGAGTTGCCGTAGTTCGGATTCACAGGCTGTAAATTGTTTCATTTTTTAGTTGAAGATTTTTTTTATAATGATAGAATTTATTAACTGTTGGTTGAATTATTAAGGAGTTAGATGCAGTCAGAATTGAAAAAAAAATTTTTACGTTAATTTTTGACTGAATTTACATATTTTTTTTATGCATAAATATTTTTATTTAAAATTCGGACATAAATTTACTCTTGAAAAATATTTAGAAAAAAAATCGTACAATTACCGTAAAAAACTCTTGTAATAATTTATTTGTTAAAAAAATTCTTAAAATTATCAGATGTCTCTCAAAATTTCAATATCATAAAATTTTTTATTGCGTAACTTTTATACCTAAAATAATATTTCCACAATACCTTTATTATGATCAAGAAACTCTTCAGTGAAAATCGGAATATCAAATCCAGAGAACCCATCATTGTCTTTTTCCGACAAATGTTCCTAAAAAAAAAAAAACAAAACGTTGAATAAAAATTAGCAGATATTTGGCTATTTTTCTCATTAAAAAAAATTTAATATGTAGAAAATTAAAAAAATTATCAGTCTAAAAATTAAAATAATATTATAAATCTACTCTATTAATTAGTTAAAAATGTTAAATACCATATTTTGATTTTTTTAATACATTTAGAAAAAAAAAATCTTTGTAAAATAATAATTAATTAATTTTTAAGTACATCGGTCAACTAATTGGTGACCAGTCAACACCTGGTGCATTAACCATAAGCGCAATTTAAAAAAAATAATTTTATGTCATTAAAGTTAGCAGTCATTTGATCATTTTTTAATTTTATTTAACAAAAAAATTTTTCTAGAAAAATTATTTACAAAAAATTGGATTTTAAAATTATTTCATGTCAATTTTTTTTTGCTATGATTTATTTTTTAAAAAATTTCGTAAAATTATTAAATATCTACTAAATTAATTTTCATGATAATTTTTATTTCTAATCTAATAAAAAAAAAAATTTGGCTAAATTTAGTATTATAAAAAAAAAAAATTAAGGCGAATTTAAATAAACAAAAAAAAAAAACTCACAATTTGATCAGTAGCCGGCGCATCAGGAACAACCTTTTTATCATTAATCTTCTCCATGGTCTGCTTTTCACTAAACAAGCGATAAGCTTCAGTCTGCTTGTAATCACTGTACTCGCGGTTGTACCTCTCCTTGTCCTGCTCAGCAGCCACGAGATACTGCTGTTTCTGATCAGCGGGTAGCGAGCTCCACTCAGCAGCTAGAGCCTTGGTGATGTCCGCGAATGACATGTTAGGATTTTCATTGCGAACTTTATCACGCCTGTCATTTAAGAACCTAAAGTACCCGGTGAGCGGCTGCTTGGGTGCTGTCGCGTCTCTGGGAGTCTTTTTGCGCTTCTTTGACTTGTTCTTGTTCACCGGAGTGACATTGTTGGTGCTCGCGTTCAAGGATTTTTTGTCACCTGCAGAGTCAGCCTTGTCTTCAGCGGATTCACTGTACGGCGACCTATTCCCGGAGAAATCCTCACCTTCCCCATTTACGTTTGACGGCTGCTGGCTCGCCGTCATTATTGTCATCGAGGACACCGACTCCTCGCCATTTACCGCATTGTTATCGTTTTCACCCGTCGACGTCGCGTCGCTTCTTCGTGAGTTTTGGCTCATTATTTATTTCTTCCTAAAATTTATTTAATTTTTATTATTAATTAATGAGAATTGTTATTAATTAAAAATTTTTTTAACAAATAAATTACGGCAAAAAAAAAATAAAATAAAAAATTGACATTTAGAAAATTAAAAAATGCAATTTTTCAAAATTAATTTTTCGGAGCAAATTTATTTAATAAAAAAAATAAAACAATTATAATAATGACAGCTAACTTTAATGTCATTATTAATTACAATTACAAAAATAACAATAAATATTTTACAGGTTAATATTTTCTTACCTTCTGGTGCTCTCTGCTCTGTAAATCAAGCTTACGAGTCTGCAACTCATGCGCATGCGCCAAAGCAAACTTAATGTCGAAGTCTTGATGCAAACGTCAAGCATAACCTCAAAAAAGTTGCATCAGTAATCAGCAGGAGAAATTTTCGAGGCGGAAATAATTTTGTTTATTAATTGTTAACTTTGATAAGTATTTAATATTATTCATTTAATTGAAAGTATTTTTTTTATCGTAATTCACTGCAACTATGGTGAGAAAATTATATTCTGTTTTTTTTTTTTTTTTATCGTTAATTATTTTTACAACCGTTTGGCATCTATGTTTGGGTTTTTCTAACATCTTATTATGGTTTCAGTCTGTCTCAGAGTTTTTGAAAGGACTTCCGAGCCACGACGAAAATAATTTCGCTAATTTTCATACAGACAATGGTAACAGGACTTGTGTTAAAAGACCTTCTGTTTATTTACCCACTAAGGATTATCCTTCGGAGCAAGGTATCAGATGTTTTGTGTTTTTTTTTTTATTTAATTAGTTTTTTTTTATTATTATTTTCAATTACTAACTATATAAAATTATATTTTTAAAATCATACAAATAATTTTTGAGGATTTATTGAAAAAATTTTAGAGCATTTTTTAAGCTGGTATAAAAATGACTAAAATAGTTCATATGTACTCATTTTAAAAAATTTTATTTTTTGTTTACAAATTATTATTATTATTAGTTGTAAAAATCAGCTGACCGTTGAAAATTTCTTATTTCGATTTAAAAAATCAATTATCATTAAGAAAATTTTTCTTAAAAAATTTTACTCCATTTTTTTTTATTTTTTCATGAAAAATTTTCATTACAATTTTCTTAATAAAATTTTTATCACAATTTTTTATTAAAATTTTCTTGTTAAAATTTTTTTTTTAATTTTATTATTAAAATTTTTTTTTTAATTTTATTATTAAAATTTTCTTATTGAAAATTTTTTTATAATTTTGTTATTAAAATTTTCTAATTGAAATTTTTTTTTTTATTTTCTTATTAAAATTTTTAGTCTTATTTTTTTATTAAAATTTTCTTTTTAAAATTTTCTTTTTAAAATTTCTATTAAAATTTTCTCATTAAAATTTTCATTAAAATTGAAAAAAAAAAAAAAATTCTATAAATTCTCAAATGTTAATATTTATTTATTTTGTTATTATTATTAATATAAAAAATAATTTTGTTTATTACAGTAATTGTCACAGAAAAAACAACAATTTTACTACGTTTCCTTCATCAACAATGGGACAAAAAGGTACTTAGTGAACAAATACACTAATTAAAAAAAATAATAACTAAAAAAATCAAAAAAATACTGTAATAAAATTTTTGAGTACAGTATTTATATAATAAGTATTTTTAAATTAAATGACAAACCATAAATAAAATAAACGATGTTTCTAAATAGAATGCTGAACGAAAACGTGATGTATTATCACCAAATGGTGGCAGTGATCAATCAGAAGATGTTACAGTCCGTCGCTGTAAGAGACCACGTCTTGATCTCAACAATACTCTTTAATACACGATTACCTCATTTACAAATCAACAATAATAATAATAATCAATAATAAGTAAATTCATTTTTTTCACACACGCTACATTCCAAATACTGCGGCATGTTACATTTAAATTAACTATTCATTTCATTGTATTGAATTTTGCAAAAAAAAAAAAAAATATTTTCATAAACATTGATATTAATTCAATTATGATTAATAATAATATTTATGCGTATTCTATTTGTAATTATGTAATTGACATTTGTGTGCAATGCGTGTGAAGTTTTAATGTCGCATTACCAATAAATTTAATTGTAATTTTAAGTTTTTTTTTTTTTTTAATGATACAATTTTTTAAAAATTTAATATTAATTGAAGAAAATGGAATTGAATTTTTAATTAAATAAGAATTTATTAAAAAATTCGAAGGTAAAATGAATAAAAATAAATCTTAAAATTATGTTAGTAGAATTTAAGTTTCATAAATTACAAAATTTACTTGAAAATATACAATGTACTTAAAAAAAATTATTTAAATTTTAATACTTCATTAGATAGATTGTCAAAAAAAAAATTTCCGTTTTAAAAAATGCAAAAAAAAATTATTTATTGATATTTTAAAATAAACTTGTGACATATTTTTATTAAATACATTTAAATTTCCCCCTGGCGGCAAAAAGTGGAACTTATAAAAATAAATATTAGGAATTCCCAAGGCCCGCCATCTTTTAATGGCGCGAAGAAATATTTTAAAAATAAATTCCGCCATTGCCGACATTTTACAACAGAGAAAATTAAATTGTTGATTTTTTTTTTAATCGACACATGCAAGGAAGCATTACACTATTATTATTATTTTGTAAAAATTAATAATAACCTCCAAGTATTTTTAACAATAATTATATTGAATAAATAAGTGAATTTTTAAACAAAACCAAGATGCTAATTATTTTTCGAGTTTTGAAACACTGAAAGCTGATCAGTGTCAACAATAAATAAATATTTGACACAGAATTGTGTATTTGTTAGTTTATTGCTAAATAAATGAATTGTTAAATAATTATAAACAAAATGCTGAAGCACGAGAAATCGAATTGCAACAATGGTAAAATGAAAAAGGTATGAAATTTTTGAATTTATTTAATGGATCTAGATTATTTCTATAATTAGCATTGTTATTTATAGGTTGAGACAGTATGAGCAGACATACGGAAATTCGAGTGTAAATTGCACTAAATTTTCACCGGAAAAGGTATTTCCGTGATCAATTTTCCAATTGTTTCCATAGATAATTATTTTATGTGGTGATTTAGTCATTAGTATGCTGATGGTGGTGATTTGTTGACAGGTTGTAGATAATTAGTGCTCAAAATGATGGCATTTGACATTTTGGATCGTCCAGGTACTACGATACTAGACAAGTTGGAAGAAATAAGCATAAATGTTGAAAAAAGTCACCTTGCTTATTTACAAATGGATGAAAGTGAGGAGAAACTTGCATTGAGACACAAACTTGAAGGTTAATTTATTTTATTAATTTCAAAATTTATTTTTATAATTATTTGTAGAGTAAATGCACCAATTATTGATCGATTAAGGTTTTCTTTTTTTATATTAAGCTATAAAAAACTATTTGTAATGGATTTTGTTGAAGTTAAATACACTAGTCACAAAAATTAAGGGATATAAAAAAAATTCGAAATTTTTTGGTGATTTTCAACGAGCTGTAACTCCGAGGAAAATGATGGCACAGTAAAAAAAAAAAAGATTCTAGCTCCAAGTGTCTACTTATTTTTTTTGAGAAGAAAAATTTTTTTCCATCGAAGAAATGAATAAAAATCGAAAAATTGCTCATGACGGTGATTTTTGCAAAAACAAAGAATTTGAAGCTTCGGGGCACTATGAAAAAAAAATCGCAGCGCTTTTAATTTTTCAGGGATTTTAGGGGACACTTGGAGGTTGAAAAATTACCGACGATATCCTTTGTTCATCCATTTTATCCGAAGTTATACCAAGTTTTCCAAAAATCCTTAATTATGCGAATTTTTGTCGTTTTTTCAGTTAAAGTTTTCAATTCAAAAAAAATTTTTTTGACAAAAATTATTCACAGTATCTTATAGAGAATATCGTGTAGTTTTCAAAACCGTCCTTCGATTTCCTACACGATCATTATTTCCAGAGTTATTGATTGTTAAAGTGAAAAAGTACTTTTTTGCTTTGACTGACGATAACTCCGCGGCAAATCATTGTACAGGCTTTTTGACTACGTCAAATTGAAGGGCATTAAATTTCCTAAAAAAGCTTTTCAGCGAAACAATGGAAAAAAATTTTTTGAAGCCCGTAGAATTTTTTTAAGACGAGAAAAAATTTGGAAAATTTTTTTTTTTGTGGTTTTCTTAGGATTTCTCCAGACCCGAACATGATAAAAAATTTTCATGGTCATATCTGAAAACTAGACACTTGGAGCTACAAATTGCTTTTTTTTTTTTTTTGCTGTACGATCATTTTTCTCGGAGTTACAGCTTGTTGAAAATCACCAAAAAAATTTTTTTACATCCCTAAATTTTTGTGACGAGATTTAAAATATTTACTAATTTTCAACTTATTTCAAAGTTTGTATTTTCCAAAAAACTTACTCACAATTTTTTCTTCAAATCACTTACAGGCTTTATAAAAGAATACCTCCATCTAGTGCCTCACGAAAACAAGTACGTATTCGAGCAAACAGCGCACATATTGCACCAATCAGCAGCAACCCTTCCAGACTTCAGCGGTTACCGAGCGTGTTCCGCGTGGATCGCCATCTCTCTGTACGCGGCGAACCTGCTAGCCCAGCCTTGGCGCAAAGAATACCGAACCTTGCGAACTTACAGCGGATACTACAAGCACGAGATTGAGACAAACTTGATAGGCGCTGAGCTGATGTTCGAGCTGATGGGCTACAAGCCGACGCTGCACGAGCGAGGCGTGATGACTCTCGACGGACCCATAGACCCCGACCGTGTGTCCTACGTGAGCCGTGACGCGATCGTAGCCTTCGTCGAGTGCCAGATAATGAAGCAAATCTGGGAGAATGTATCGCAAACCTTCACCGTTTCTTGGTTAGAAGTCCTCGAGTTCAGAGAAAAGCACGTTGGAACTCCTGAGAATGCTATTCGCGCTCTTAATCACAGGTTCTGGGAACGGTGCCAACAAAGACGCAAGAACTACGACTTGCATTATGCGCAACCTGCAATTATAAATTCTCCTATTAATGAGTATCAAACTGCACTTAAATATCCTATTAATTACAGGCCTGACGTCGTTCCAGTTCCTGGAACTGAAGTTCCGGTTCCTGGAATAAGAAATTCAGTTCCTGGAACAGGAGTTCTAGGAACTGGAACAAGAAGTACCGTTCCTGGAACAGGAGTTCTAGGAACTGGAACAAGAAGTACCGTTCCTGGAACAGGGGTTCTAGGAACTGGAACCGGAGTTCTAGGAACTGTAATTGGAGTTCCGCGTGTTCCAGTATTTCCTCTTGCAGCGAACTATGTTCCAGATAATTATCGATACGAAGATTTAAGGTACTTTGAGTCTGATTTAAACAATCACTACAATCAAGTTTACGGAGTTCCAACTTACGCGCATGCGCCGCTGATTGAGTTTGACGGTTCCTACGATAAGCGGAGCCACCGTCGCAGTAAATCTTCAACGACAACCATTAAGCCGCCGGATCAGTTTGACGGAGGGAACAAATCTTCGCCGATAAAAACTTCAATGAGTCTTGACTCTGCGACGGCTTCCGACTCTTGGGATTTTGTATATCGCAGTCTGGATGATCTTGGGTACTCCAAAGATATCGCTGAGAGAGAAGACGTTCTGAAGAACGAAAGGCAAAGTAAGAGAAGAGAAAGTTCTGACAAGTTCGAGGAACGACGTCGTTCCAGAAGTTCCAAGTCGAACGCTAATTATAATGGAAATTCTAACCCCAGGATTGACAAGGCGCCATTAATTGATTTGGGTGCGACGTACAATTATGACAGTGAAGGGAGTGATTTGATTGTTGAGGTTAAAGGAAGAAATAAGAGAGATAAGGATCAGATTTCTGATCTTGTGAAGAATATGAAGATTGATGGTCCAGCTGATGCGACTTGGTCTTGCTTGACCTGCACATTTTTTAATGCCGCGGGGAAAGAAATTTGCGAGATGTGCGGAAAGTCTAGGAGGAAAGGTAATGAAGATATTCCTCTGGCCAGTGGCGGAAAAGTGTGTCCTAAATGCACGCTTGTCAATGAGAAAGAAGCTCTTGTTTGCGAAGCCTGTCAGTTTAATCTCAAAGACTCGCCTACTTATATTTAATGATGATTATTATTAATTTTAGAGGAGAAATTTATTTATTTGTTTTTTTTATTATTGAATTATGGAAAAGAATTAAGTGGACAAATTTGGCCTTATTCAATTGTAAAAAGTTTATTAGATAATTGTATGAATGAGTTTGTAAGATATTAAATATGTATCGATGCTTTTATGTTATTTTGGTTCAATAAATGTTGAATTGTTGCTATTGTTACATATTTTTTTTTTTTTTCAGATTTTTAAGTTTTGAATTGAAAAAAAAGGGTTTTTTGATCTAGGGGTGTTGAAAACTTGGCGAAAAAAAATTATTTTTGAAAAAAATTGTAGTGGGTCTTAAAACTAAGAGCCTGAGGATTATAAAAATGCCGGCGAAGACATAAAAATAATTAGTTGGATATTTTTTATTACGGATCAAAGTTTAAAAAATTTTAAGATTTTAAATTTTGATCCTGTAATTAATATTGAATAATTTTTATCTTGATTGCTATTGGTGCTAGAAAAAAATTTTTGAAGAGAAAGTTGTAGCAAAAAGTCTCTTTTTTAAGATAAAATTTGACCGGTTCAAAAATTTAAATTAGTTCAAAAGTTATGGCCATTTAAACTCGGCCTAAATTTGTGAAATTAACGATTTTTAGAAAAAAAGTAAATTTGATAATTTCTTCTCAAATTTACTTCATGAAGATCATTGATATAAATTTAAACATAAACATGAAAATGACTTTTAGTCACTTAAAAAATAATTTAACAACATATTTATACATAAATTTTTTAAACTTATATATGCTTCAATGCAGCTTTGTGAATTTGTTTATCCAGTTTATCTGAAAAAATTTTACATTATTATTTTTAGTACTTATAAATATTAAAGATAAACAAAATATCTACTTACATATCTTATGTTTCCCTTGCATGGGAAATTTCAAAGATAATTCGCGATTATCTTGACAAATAAACACATAAGGTGAGTCTGAATCACCGTCGGGGTAAATTTTACGGTATTCATCTTGCGGGAGAACATCAACGACAGTCACACAGCCGATAAGACAACCAGACGGGTATGTTTTTGGAAAGATATAATTTTCTGGAAAAAAAAAAAAAAAAAAACAAAAAAAAAAATTTATAATTTAATAATTTTTATAATTTATTTATGAGTTACCATTAAAATTTTTGTAATGATCTTCCAAGGCAGTGATTTCTTCTTTGGAAACAACTTTAGCCGCAGCGTGAATCCACAACCGTCCTCGGTGTGAAGAGTACCATGTTCTTCCTTCATGCCTACAATTTTAATAATTAAACTTCCGCAATACGCGGTAAAAATCCAGAGGGCGTTGAAAGCATCATGAAAGCGGGGAATCCCCGGAATATTTTTTAGCTCGAAATTGTTGCCAAATCAATTTCAAGTCTTATTAAATTAAAATTAACTTTAATTTTAATTACCCGGTGCATAAGCAACCGCGGTTTTTTAAATGCTTAAATGTTATTAATTAATTTAAAATATATAACAAAAGTATTTCTACGTTTTATTTTTTTATAGACATTCTTTACACTAGGAGGGTCCTTAGATCTCCTTAAAAAATATTATTTCTTTGAGTTTAATTTAATGTTGGAAAAATTTTTTTTAGATCTAATCTATTAATTAGATTAATAGTTTAGAAAAATCAATATTCCGAGGATTCCCTCAATAGCAAAAATAACAGAAGGTTAATAATTAAAAAATTAATTAATAATTACATTTTAATGCCTGCAACTAGAAGAGAAGCATATGGTTGATGCATAGAAAGGCAGTATCCTTCATCAACCATGTCCAGAAGTTCTTTGTCTTGAATTCGACGGATAGTCGTCGAAGCGTTTGAATTGTTTGATATATTCTTCAGAATATTATTTGTCTCTACGTACTAAATAATTTTCATTAATTATAATATTATATAATGGTGAATAATTGATCTAATGGTTCTATTTAATAAGAAGAAAAAAATACCTGAGGAAGATCGAACTCCAAATCAGGACAAACGACATCGTTGATGCTTTGAGCTTGACTTTGTTGAGGTAATGGCAAATTATCATAATTTTCAGGCTCGTCTATAACCTGACGTCCGTATAAATCAAGGGTTACTTTTTTTGACAAACGCGAGGCGTGTTTTCGACTTCTCATTTCTTCCTGGTGTTTCTGAATTTCAGCACGCTCTTTGTTCGACAACCAGACGCTGTCTGTTGATTGGTAGTAATCAGACTGGTCGTCAATTACTTGAGTACGTTTTACACTATAATTAAGTTGAACATTAGATAAAAATAAATAATAACAATAATGATGATAATATTTTTTTTTATTTTTTGATTGAATCAATATTTATGTTTAAAAAATTAAAGATACGAAAAAATTTATTCAAACCTTTTTTATGGAGAATTTAATTTTCGACAAATAATTTTTTTTTTATTTTTTTTTCGTATCTTGAATATTTCATATATAATAATAATAATAATAATAATAATAATAATAATAATAATAATAATAATAATAATAATAATAATAATAATATTATTATTATTATTATTATTAATATCATTGAAAATAAAATTCAATCAATATTTACTAATCACAAAATTTTTTTTATTCTTTTAATAATATAGATAATATAGAAGAAATGAAAATACCTGTTGCGATCAAACTCAACAAGTTTATCTCTCTGCAACAAAGCAGCTTGCATTTGATCCTTACTAACTTTTTGTTCCATCAATTTGTTATACAAATTATCTGACTGTTTAGTCTGCATCGCAAGAATTGCTTGCTGATCCGGAGTGCAAACAAGTTCATTACAAAAAAAACAAGGCCCCGGACCTTCCTGCGCGCAAACGATTCTTCCACAATTGAGACAATTGTTCACTAGAGAATGATTCTTCGCTTCACAGTCGCACTTGTGCCTGTCTATAAATTAATTTTTACTCATCAGTGCAAATAAAAAAATTTTTATACAAATAAAAATAAACTAAATCATACTCTTCAACATGACGGTGAATTTATCCTTGCCATCATCAGAAAAAATATTAACAAATTTGGATTTTTTTTTTCCCGACTTCTCCGGTGGATGATTTTCTTCCTTTTCTTTCTCCTTGCTCTTATTTTTCTTCTTCTCATTTATTTTCTGGGAAAAATTAGAATTGTCATCGACTTTCTTGTAACCAGTCAGTAAATTTTCTGCACCTGAAAAAATATAAACAAGTGAGTAAAAAAAAATAAAATGTTAGACGTTAAAATTGACAAGTAATACACACACCTTTTTTTCGCTTTAACTCCAGGACAAAATTACGATGCTTTGGATTACTGAAGTCCAATAAAGTTTGAAGATAATCATCTAAGTCTCTTTCATTGTGAATTTGCAGAATGTACCTGGTAATTATTTTAATTATATTTATTATTTTAATAAAAAATTTTAAAACACTGAAATTAGCAGAAATATGACAATATTTTTTATTTCTGTTAAATATTTATTAAAAAAAAAAAAAAAATTGTTTTTTAATTTGACTTGTAATTTAATAACACTGGATAATATTAAAGTTAGCTGACATTTTTAATTTTTTGATTTTTTTTTTTTTCAATAATTAAATTAAAATAAAAAAATATTTTTTAAAAATTGCACTGACAGTTTTTCAATTTTTTTTATAAATGAAATTTTTAAAAAATTTTATTAACTTAATTTTCATTAACACTGGAGTTGACAGACATTAAAAATTTTGTAAAAATTAAATTGCTATGAAAAAAAAAAAATTCCACTTGTAAAATTAAAGAAAAATTATCAAAAAATTAAAAACTACAGAATTTTTAATTACTTACTGAGTTAGATCCTCTGGAACTGGAAAGTCTAATAATAACGACAGATTGTCGTGTACCCATCGATCCATTGTTAGTAGTTTTAATTAATTTTCTATTAAAATATAATGGAAAATATTTTTATTCAATTTGGGGTATATTGTTCAACAATATAATAACCTCCTGCAAGATGTCAAGTGTGGAAAAAGTAAACACATGTGAGCCTTTAAAAATATGACAAGGAAGTGCTGCCCCCAACCGGCGAGTTTTGGAAGTAATAAATTCAAAAAATTCAATTAGATTTTTTTAGGTTAATTTTTTGATAGTTAAGTAAAATTTATTTTTTCTTTTACTGAAAAAAAAAATTTTTTTCAATTTTAATATAAAGAAAAAAAATTAAATAAGTGATTAAGTTTTTGCGACCGCCGGAAATTGAACTCGTGACCTCCGAGTTACTTTCAGTAAATGTTAACTCATCGTCCGGTAATAAACTGATTTTATCTTCTTGCAATTTTCGAAAATTTGAGGTTATAATTTATTTTTTTTTTAATTTTTATTAAGAATTGATTATAAAAAAAAATAATTTAAAGAAGAAATAATTTTTTAAAAGAATAATTAAGGTAAGAGTCCCAATTATTGACAGGAGTCTAAATATTGACACCCGAAATTATTTTTAAATTTATTTAATTATCTGTATTAAGAAAATAACTAATGACAATAAAGTTAGCCGACATCTAAAAATTTTTAGAATTTTTTTTATTGAAAAAATTTCACATGTAGAAAGTTTTAAAAATTATAATTGCAATTTTGTAAAAATATTTTTTTTTGTTCTAATTTAATTGATAAAAAAATCTAAAATTGTAATTTTAATGTCATGAATAACTATCATATTAATTTATGACACTGAAGTTGACAGATATAAAAATTTTTTTAGATACTTACAGCAATTAAATTATTAAAAAAAAATTAAATTAAAAAATTTCACATGTAAAAATTAATAAAAATTACAAGTGAAAATTTTTAGAAGCATTTTTTCATTGTAATTGATTTATTAAAAAAATTTTTAAAATGAACAGCTGACTGCTAACTTCAGTGTTATATTAATTTTTATTAAATTCTAATTAATTAAAAAATTAAAAAAAAAAATTATGACTGAAGTTAGCAGACGTTTGAAAATTTTTGATTTTTTTTTATTAATTAAATTACAACTAAAAAAAATTTTCTAAAAAATTACACTAATAGTTTTGCAAGTTTTTTACAGGTGAAATTTTTTTTTAAAATTATTTAATTGAAATTTTTGCAATAAAAAATTTCTAAAAATTTTGAAATGTCGGCTAACTTTATTTTCATAAAAAAAAAATAAAGTTAGCACCAATTTATCAAAGCAGCTCACGAGCGTCTATAATTAAACATGAAAATATTATATTAATTAAACTAAAACTTTCTTCTGAGTAAAAACAATGTCATACTTGTAATTAATTATCAAATGACACTTTATTAAGCAAAATACATCGCAGTTGGTAACAATAAAGATGAATCATCTTCATGATCCGTCTATTATAAATATAAATTATAATGATCATGCAAATACCAGATACAAAATATATAACTTCCTTTTTTATAACGCATGTATATCACACAGTTCATTAATTCATCCTGTACTTAAAAATTTATCTCAAATTATTCAAAAGAAGAAATTGTATTTTTTTACATTAAATAAATAAATTTTTATTATTCATTTATTTAATTTAAATGCCAAGGCTATTGTTGAATAGTAAAAAATACAAAATTAAATAGTAAAAACAATAAAAAATTTGAGTAATGTAATCATGTATTTACAATCAGGAATAATGAGGTGAAATAAAAGTAGACAAGAAATTTAAAATTGAGTGTTGAGTATCAGACTTAGTTTAAATTTAAATTACTGCAAATCACACGAGTTTTAACGATTTGAATCATCATCAGTGATGATTATAAAATTTACAATTTTCTTATTTAAAAAAATTTCTATTTTAATAACTCTCGACTAATTATCTTTATAAATTATTTATAGAAAATTTCTTCACACATTTGTAATTAAATTATTTCTCAACTAGTTTTATGTCGAAATTAATTATTATTTAATGTGAATATATTTCAAAATTATTTATAAATATAAAACAAAATTAATACTGAAGAAAAAATTAGAAAAATATTTTTTATTAAAATCTATTTATCTTCATAAAAACAAATAATTAAAAAAAATTCATATATTTTCTTCGAATTAAATAAAAAATTTCCATTTCTTCTTTGAAAATAATTTAAACTCAAATTTAACATTTCTTCTTAAAAGAAATTATTGTAATAATATTTAATTACTGATTTGATATTTCTTCTTTAATCCAAAATTTATTAATTCTTTTCATAAAAATTTAATATAGTTTTTTTTTTTTATTTTAACATAATTTATTTTTATAAAAAAAATTTATCATTTAAAATAATTTTTATGTCTTCCTGATTAGATAATAATTTTTTCATTTCTTCTTTGGCTAAATATTTAAATTCTTATTTTCTAAATAAAAAATTTATTTCTTCTTGAAAAAAATTTTTTTTTTAAATTCTGTTATAATCAATTATTAATTAAACATTTCTTCTTTGATTAAAAATTCATTTCTTCTTACTATTAAAACGTTATATAATCTTCTGTATAATAATTTAATTTAAAAATAATTTTTTATTACTTTCTTGTTTCTTCCCAAATAACTAATTAAAAAAATCCTACATATCAAATAAAATAAAAATGTTCTATTTCTTCTTTGACAAAATGTACCAAAATTTTATTTTATCAATAAAAGATTGAATATTTAATATTTCTTCTTAAAAAAAAAATTAATTTTCATAAATTTTATCAAAATTAATATTCTTCTTAATATTTTTATAAAAAAAAAATCTAGAGTACCGAAGAAACAATTAGAAAAATAACTAAAAAGAAAAATCGTGACAAAGTAGGTGGTCACCTCTCTATTTTTCATCTCGAAAGTTTCACCCACAGTCTTTCTCTCAGTAGACAAGCTCACTCAAACTGAGAACTCTTAACTCGCCTCTTCATGCTTCTTCGGTTTTAAATTTATTTGCCTTAAACATATACATATATCTATAATCTACACAAGATATACCAGTCTTAAATATAAATACATACATACTTCTCAATAGTATATAGCCACCTCTCTCATTATCTCTTCATCCTATCATACTTTCTTCCTTACTCATTCTCTAGAAACTTACATCACACATCCACGCTCACATATATATTTATATTCCAACTCATACATCACACTACCTACACATCCACACACCCGTCGCGGAAATTCGCGATTTCGCGAGCCAGCGACAGTCGACCGGCGATCAACATCGTCGCCGTTGTCTAAACATTTATATTAACAAATTACAAACAATAATTGAGCAGTGATAAGTGTTGGTGATTCAAATTCAATAATAATAATAATAAAAATAATTATAGTACAAGTGAAGAAATAGAACATTAATTTAAGTCCTCGAAGGAATAATGATCAAACAAATTCGTTGTCTTTATTGTGATAAATGAATCATGATTGCATCGTTATAGTTTGTTATCAGGGTGACCTCGCAAACATTGATCTTACATCGGTGGTTTGTTTCTATTCGTTTTGAATTTTGCTTTTAGTTTTTGGTTCGAATAATATAAAAGGAATCTTTATTCGAATAAATACAGCGTTTCCGGTGTTAATGTGACAATTTAATATTCAAGTACTTAGCAGTTGGAACAGGTATACTTTAAAGTTTAAATATAATGTACGTATGATTATATAACAGTTAGATGGTAATAAGTAATAAGCACATATAAAGCGTGAAAATGAGTGGGTTAAATGATAGATATGTTGGTATTACAAATTTATATTGTTATTATTTTATTGCTTCATTTTATCATTCTTTAATTCTTCTCATGCTATTGTTTCTTCTTTTAATAAAAACAAAACTATTTTTTTTTTTTATTTATAATTTGTCATTTTATTCAATCTTTGATTTCTTCTTTTAATTATTAAATTACTTGTTTAAAGTTCTAATTTTTTATCAGCTATTTCTTCTTTGTTTTTATAATTTATTCCGAAAGTAGTATTTTTATATTTCTTCTTAAAATTAAAAAATTTCCTTAATTAATTGTTATTTCTTCTTTATGTCAATGATAATATTTTTTTTTATAAAAAAAAATACATTTTTTATTTCTTCAGACAAAATATAATTTTTATTATTATTATTATTCTAAAATTCATTTATTTTACTATTGAAACTTTTTTTTTCTTCTTCCTATTAAAAATTTCTCCATTTCTTCTTTGACTTTTTTTTTTAACTCTGATTTTCTCAATAAAAAATTTAATATTTAAAAAAAAATTTATTCTCATAAATTTTATTATTTTAATATTCAATCACTGATTTTATATTTCTTCTTTCATCCTAAATTTTTTTTCTTTCTATTATAAAATTTTAATATAGTCTTCTTTATATAAATATCACCTATCGTTTATTTTTTAAAAACAACTTCCTTATTTCTTCATTATAAAATAATTAATTAAAAAAAAAAATTCTTACATCTCTTCTCAATCATTTAAAAATTTTTCCTATTTCTTCTTTGACTAGATAATTTAAATTCATATCTTCTCAATAAAATATTCAATATTTCTTCTTAAAAAATGAATTATTTAAATATTCAACGATGGATTTATTTCTTCTTTGACCCTAAATTTATTTCTTCTTATTATTTTAATTTTATATAGTCTTCTTTACATTAATATCATCTGCAATAATTTTTTTATTTATTTCTTCATAAAAAAAAAATCATTATATCTCTTTTTAACTTTTTGAAAAAATTTTCTATTTCTTCTTGAAAAAAAAAATTTTATTGCTTCAGTATTTAATTACTAATTTGATATTTCTTCCTAAAATAAAATTGACTATCAATTAATATAAATAAAAAAAAAAACTATACAAACTTAAAAAATAATAAATAAAAATAAATAATTAATAACTGCAAAAAAAATTATAAATATCGTTGAAGGTTAAGTGCGATTGTCTGGAGTATTCTTCGTCAATTCTATTTTTGACTATGAATAAATACACTTATAAAAATTTATTATCGAACTTTGCTCGGTATACATATATTCAACATACATATATAAATTTATTTAAGATTATATCTCATCGCGTAAACACAACACTATAGATTAGATAAATATAAAATGAAAAGTTTATCTCACAATTATAAGAACAAGAAAATGTATATAATAGAAAAATAATTTTAAAAAACGAACGATACTAATTATTTTTCTGGTGTAAATGAAACTTCTTAATAATTAACTCTAGTATGACGTTTATTATCACTGACTTGCGAACTCGATAAAATATTTTTATTCTTTCATTTTTTAACCGCAACAATATATATATATTTATTTAACACAAGTGTTTGATTCTGTGCAAGTGTTTTCATATATTATTTTTTTTTTAATCTTCAAATCAGTCTATTTTACATCATGGAATGTCACGGGCTTGCTCTCTACTAAATATATCAACGTAAATACCTATATATACACATACATACTTTTCTTCTTTTTTTATTCAGAGCTATTTCAAGACAAACACACCCATCCGCTGTAATAAACAAAAAAATATTACAATTGATGCAAATTAATATTAATTAATTGTTCATGACCTTATTTGGGTTGTTTACATAAATGGAAATTATTTTTTAAAGAAGAAATAGGGTAAGCTTGTTTTATTTATTTTGCAATAGTTGACCCTGAAGAAGTGATTTAATTAAATAATTTATTGTCTAGAGAATTTAATCTTTTTGATGAAAATTTTTTATAGCAGACGTATAGTAGGATTATTATTAATTGTTTTAATAAAAGTGCATCAGTTACGCTGGATCAATTTAGTAAATATACCATTGCCATAACAATTAACTTTTAATTGTCTAAATTTATAGTTTGCATGACATATTTTCATTTAAATAATTATTTTATTTTGTTCTTAGTGTTGGTTATAAAAAACTTTCGGATTATTTTTAGAAAAAACATATTTATGTATATTTATTTTAAGTGTTTCTGTTCTGAATTTCCAAAATAACTTTTTTAATTTTCATGATTTTTCTTTCTTTCATTTCAAATTTTTTATTAAAAAATTAAAAATACTTTTCTTAAAAAATTTCTTTTTTGTTTAATAATTTTATATTTCTTCCCGTAATTAAGCTGTTATTTCTTGGTTGTCGATAAATATCGTTTTCTCATTTCATGTTTCTTCTTATATTATGCTTCATTTTCTTTTTTTCGAACAATAAATATTGTAATTTTATTTCTTCTCATACTAATAATTTCTTCCCGTCATTTTTATAATCATTAACTATTTCTTCTTTTTTACACAAAGTTTATAGTTTTTTCAATTAAAATTGTATTTCTTCCTGCAATTAAAATATTATTTCTCATTTTTACATTACTTTTCTTATATCTTCACATAATTTAATTAAAAATTTATAATTTTTTACTTAAAAGAAATTGTTTCTTTTTAAAAATTAATTTTCCTTTCTTCTTTAACGAACGATATATGCTATTTTATTTTTATTAAACATGAACTATTTCTTCTCAATAATGATTAATTTAAATTTCATATCTTCTTTCTACAAATTATTATAAATTATAAATTTTTTTATTTCTTCTTTAAATGAAGATAATTTTTTATTTAATTAAACATTAATTATTTCTTCTTTTTATAAATAAATTATATTTCTTCTTTAGTAAAATTATTCTTCTCTAACTTCACTTTTAATTAACTATTAATTATTCCTTACAAAAAATCACTTAAATTTTCTATTTCTTCTTACAATAAAAATGTTCCTTATTTCTTCTCAGATTAAATAATATCTTCCCATTATTTCTTCTTACCCTAAATTATTAATCATTAATTCTTACTACTAAAATTCTATTTCATCTTTAATTAAAGAAAATTTAATATTTCTTCTTTACCAATTAATCATAATTCCTACTTCATTCCAACAAAAAATCATTTCTTCTTCAAACATTGTCTAAAAAAATTACTAACCCCAGATTTTAAAAATTTCTTTAAACTCATAAAAAAAATTAAACAAAATTAGCAAATTAATAATAAATAAAAAAATCTTATAAACCCATATAGAAGAATTAAAAATAAATAATTTATAAACAAGTACGTAGGCAAAGTAATAAAACGTGCTGGTGTAACAAATGAATCGTCAATTTTACTTACACATACTACCAAGTAATAACAATAATAATCCACATGTGCCTATCGATATATAAACACATACATATGGACACCAATGTAAGTACGAGTACATTGTATGTACATTTGTAATTCAAATGGACTTTATTCTAGTGGCATATATTGCGGTATGGTATTGCGGTACGTGTATGACTGGGACAGTCTAAATATATACAGTTATGTGCTCAAAATTTTTCCTAAAATAAAATCATCAATTATTATCAAACAATAATAAAAAAAAAAAAAAAAAAAAAAAAATTAAAATAATTTTAATAAAAATTTACCTTTTAATTTTTATTTTTTGTTGATAAAAAATTTTTGTTACAGTGTTGGTGAATAAAAAATGAAATACTGGTACTGAGAGCAGAAGAGAATGAGATCCCAGTGGCAGTGTGCTGGCAGTTGCGATGGTGACAGCTGATGACACGGATCTAAGGCCAACGGAATTGTGTTAATACTTTTTATAAGTTGGAGTTTATATTGAGTGATTGATCAATAATATTTATTATTTATATTAATAATAGTAATATTACCAAGTGACAATTATGATGGATACGTCGAGACGGCCAAGTATTTCTACTCATGAATATCCAGAAGATTTGAACCCATTTAAAGATGAGACCGAAGACTCCGAGGATCAAGTTATTTTGAGACGTCCGCTTCCACGTGTTTCTAAAATTAATAATAATAATAATAATAATTTTAATAGCAATAATAGTAATAATCTTAATAATAATAATAGTCTATCAAAAGATAAAGATAAAGATACCAAGAACAAATTTTGGACGTTTGGTAGGAGTAGAAAAAAAAGATCCAACAGTTTTTCTATTAAATCTACTTGGTGAGTTTTAATTATTTTTATTGTGATAATAATAATTACTGATTAGAAATTGAGTGATTAATTTATCGTTTTTGCAGGAATGGAATTTTTGGAAAACGAAAAGAAGAAGAAAAAAAACCTACTATTTCTACCGGTGAATAATTTTTTATTTTAGAATTTTTTTTAATTTTTGACAATTTTTTTTTTTTTTATAAGTGAGTGAAAAAAAATTTTTTTTTTTGGAAAATATTGTCAAATGAAAATTAAGTTAGCCGAAATCTAAAAATTAAAAAAATTTTTTTTTATTGAAAAAATTAAAAAAAAATTATGAGAATCAATTTAGCAAATATTGAATGATTTTTAAGATTTTTTTAACAAATAAATTATGGTAAAAAATTGACATGTAGAAATTTTAAAAAATTAGAAAATGCAATTTTTTAAAAATCATTTTTCAGAAAAGATTTATTTGTTAAAAAAAAAAAAATAAAAAATTATCAAATGACAGCTAACTTTAATTTCATAAAAAATTTCATTTGTAAAAAACTTGAAAAACTGTAAGTGCAATTTTCAAAACTATTTTATTGTTCTAATTTAGTTTAATTTAAAAATTAGAAAAAACTAAAATTGGATAAAAAAAAATTATAAAAATTTTTAGATGTCGGCTAACTTTATTTAAAAAAAATTAAAAAAATAATTTTAATAATTGTTAAAAAAAAAAAAAAACGGCAATTGTTTCGTTTCATAAAAAAGATTTAGAATTAAATTTTTTTTAAAGTTAATCAAAATTAAAAAAAAACAATTTCAAAAAATTATGAACTTAGCATTTTTGAATTTTTAAAAATTATTATTTTTCTATAAAACAAACTGACCGTGAAATTGAACAATTATCTTACATAAATAAAAAAAAAAAAAAAACCAATGAGTTGACAGAAATTGATAATTTCAGTTTAATTTTTTTGGTTATTGAAATCAGTTGATTTATTTGCACACCAAGTTTCTACAGATAATAATAATAATATTAAAAATAAAGTAATTCTAAGAACTGCATAATTACAAGAAGAACAAGTAAAAAATATCAATACTGCGGTTTAGTATTGATTAATCAACTAGTGACTAGTTCTAGGCTGATAGTTGCTTGATATTAAATAACAATGCCGCATAATGACCTCCAAAAAAATTTATTTTTTCTTAATTTTAGAGAAGAAATAAAAAAAAATTTTTTTTATAAAATATTTAATTAAAAATTAGATGAGTTAAAAATTTACTAATAATTAAATTAAAGTGTAAAAAAATCTGGAAACCCGGCAGTGCCTCGCGCCAAGTAATTTTACTAAACAGTTTTTGAAAAACTCAATACATAAATTTATTATTCATGTCAGCTATTTTTATTTCTATGCAGTGAGTAATTAGTATTAATATTCTTTTCTTCTTTTTCAGTTTCTTCAACATACAAAAGAACAACGTACAATAATTATCCGACAGAAACACCGGCGACACGATTGTCAAAAGACCAGCAGGAATTCGATGAAGCACTTGGCACACTAACGAGACGACGTAAAAACACTTGGGACTACCCGTCGACGACTTCTTCCCGATACGGGTCTAGTTTGACAGTTAATGGGGATCCTGGAAGAATTTACGACGGATGTCCGCCTCAGGAGACCACGACCTCCATTATGGGAGAACTTACGCCCAAACCTCCAGCTAGAAGGTCAGTAATAATTCATAGCAATATAAATTATTTTTTTTTTTTTATACAGAAAATAGATATCTTGGCTCAAGAACAATATTATTGCCTAAGGAACATTTTCAGGAAGAATATCTTGATTCAAGAAAAAATTTTTTATGTTGGAAATTTTGATTTAAAAGTTTCAAATAATTGATTTATTATTTTTCAATAAATAATTTTTATTTTTCCATTTAAACATTAAATATTTATGACTAAGAAATTTAATCTCTCTTATACAAGAGTTATATTTAACTAACTCCACAATAAAATAAGGTAAAGTATCCAGTAGTTGAACAGATTTCAAAGTAAAACTTATTTGACCCTACTTTTAATATATAAACATGTAATTATTAGTTTAAATTAGTGATTTTCATGAAAATATTAACAATTTTGAATTGATTGTACTGCTTTGAAAATTTGGAGGTAAAGTTAGACGCTAAAATTTAATTTAAAAATTATAGTTTATGTTTTTTTAAAAAATATGTATTATGTAGGAAGAAATATTTCATTAGATGGTACAAATTTTTTTTTACTTAAAATTATTATAATTTAATAAAAAATTAATTTAAATAAGAAAAAAAAATTATTATATGTAATATTTAGGAAGGAATATTTCATTAGATGGTACAAATTTTTTTTTTACTTAAAATTATGATAATTTAATAAAAAATTAATTAAAAAAAAAATTAATTTAAAAAAAAAATTAATTTAATAAAAAAATTAATTCAATAAAAAAAATTTAATTTAAAAAAAAAATTAATTGAAAAAAAAATTAATTTAATAAAAAAATTAATTCAATAAAAAAACATTTCTTAAACAAAATAAAAATTTGGATTCTTTTTAATTTTCCTTGAAGTCATAGTATATGACTCATAATAAATATACGAATTTTGTATTACAACAATTTGAAAAGTCTGTTCAAATACTGGTCCCATATTTATAAATGTTCAAGTACTGAGTACTTTACTTTAATTAAACTCAAGGAGACGATGTTCTTGACGTTCGACAATCTGACAGCATCGTCGCTTCAAGATGCCCTAAAAATGACACAGTTTGATCAGGGTTCGAGTCCGGTCTTAGGTGTATTTTATATTAATTTCAGTTGTTCAAAAAAATAATATTTTCCAGTTTCGAACATTAATTTTTTTGAGTCATGTATTTACTTGTTGAGATTCCAGAATAATTTCTTAAAAATTATTCATTTTCAAGTTTTTTGAGCTATTATTAATTTAAAAATAATTTTTGAATTGAGAAAAAAAATGTTTTCAGCATAAAAACAAATTTTTGGACTTTATAATTATTAATGAGCCAATTTTTTAATTCTTCTCTCAAATAAGAATTTTTTTAATTATTTTATTGAATGACAAAACGAAAAAAAAAAAAATTACTGTAAATAATAATTAAATTATTTTAAAAATAAATTTTAAATTAATAATTTTGGGAATTTCAGATTTGGTCAAGTTACCGCTAAACGTGATATTCCTCCACTGCAATACAGTCAAGAAAATAAAACGCCTATACCCCCAAGGTAATTTATAAATTTATTTATTTATTAATTTATTAATAATTATAATTAATTATTATTTTTAAAAATTTTTTTATGACATTAAATTTAGCAGTCACTTGACAATTTAAAATTTTTTTTTAACAAATAAATTTGCTCAAAAAAATTATTTTTAAAAAATTGCATTTGTAGTTTTTAAAAATTTTTAAATGTCAATTTTTTTTATAAATTTTTTTTTGCCATAATTTGTTTATTAAAGAAAATTAAAAAAATTGTAAAGTGACAGCTAAATTTAATGTCATTATTTTTAATAATTTAATAATTATTAAATTATATTAAATTAAGCTGTCACTTGACAATTTAAAAATTTTTTTTAACAAATAAATTTGCTCAAAAAAATTATTTTTAAAAAATTGCATTTGTAGTTTTTAAAAATTTTTAGATGTCAATTTTAAAAAAAATTTTTTTTGCCATAATTTGTTACAAAAATTTAAAAAATTATCAACTATCTGCTAAGTTAATTTTCATGAATTTTTTTTATGTTAAATTTTATTAAAATAATTAAATAAATTTTTTTTTTTCAAAGGCGAGGTGGAGTAAGATCATCTCAAAGATTAAACGTACCAAATGACCATCACATTAACAGCAGTAATAATAGTATAAAATCAACAGTAGCAGATGAGAATGAAAACATGCCGGAGGATTACGTATTCAAAAGGGTTAATCATGACTCTATGGCTGGTGTACGAAAGTCTAATTTATCAATTAACAGCTGCGTGTCTATGACAAGTGTTTACGCTTCTGGGAGAAAGAAAAGACGAGCACCCCCACCGCCCAGCCCGCGTGACGTTAAACCTCAACTAAAAGTAATTTTTTTCTTCTTTTCAGTAATATTAATATTAATATAATTAATAATAATATTTTAGGTTGAATTATTGTACTTAATCGAAAAATTAAGTACGATAAATATACTTAGTGCTAATAAGAGCAAAACATTTGGATCTGTTACGCGGACTAAAATAACTTCAGGCATAATAACCGGAACAAATATAACTTAAATATAACTGGTACTAAAATAATTCTAAATGTAAGATAAAAGACCCAATTATTGACACTATACGAGACAAAATTATAATTTGATTTATTTTAAGCAATCATATATCAATATCGTTGAATTTTGTTTGTGATAATGCCTCAAGCAATGTTTTATACTAATCTGGGTTAGTAATTTTTAGATAATATAACTGACGGAATTAATATAATAATTTCTTCAATTTTTTCCGTGAGATAAAAATATTTTTATGAAAATTTCTATAATAAATTCTTAAAAAAAATTTTATGAATATAATTACATCATAAAATAATAAATAAATAAATTTTTAAATACTACTTTATGACAATCATAAATTTTTAGGTTGATTTGTCTGCATAACTAACAAATTTAGTTTCTGATAAAATTAATAGTTATTGACCCTCTTATCTCTCATAATTAAATGATTAAATTAAACCAAACAAATTATATTTTCATTTAAGCGTCTGCTTGTGTAAGCGCGTCTAGATTCGTCGATGAAATTAATATAATGAATAATGAAGATTTCTCTACAATCTCCGACTATTTTATCAAACTTCTAAGAAGAAATACTTAAAGTCAAGTACTTAAACATAATTATCATTTTTTTTTTTAGTCGCTAAAATAATTTCGCAGTGATAAATAAATATAACGCTGATAAATAAACTACGTAACAGATAACCTCAATGACATAAATCCGTGCTAAATTTTTATTAGTAAAAATTATTGAGATAAAATTAATTGCGCTAATATTATATACAAAGTATAATTGTTTAATTTATTATTTAAATATATTAATCTCTATTATGAGCTTATATCTTTAAAAACGTCAATAGTTAAGAAAGTACAGGGCATTTTGACGTTTAGATCCATCGATGAAATTAATATAAAAATAGACAAAAATTACCCTCCAGCAGCAGCAGCCAAATGAACTGGAGTCTTCCCAGAGTTGTCTTGAACAGAAACTCTTGCTCCGTGTCTCAACAGCTGATCCAGTACAGGATCTGGCTTATATTGGACCTGAATAACAGCGCGGAACAGCGGCGTGTGTTTATTTTATTTTTTAATTATTGACATTTTTAAAGATATAAGCTCATTTTGATGTTACTCTCATCAAGAGCTTTCATTTGAGTATCCACATCAATTTTTTGTATATTTTATATATTTATATATATTACATATATGTATACATGAAAAATATATAAAAAATGCATGTGGGTATTCAAATGAAAGCTCTTTACGAGTGTAACACCGGGATGAGCTTATATCTTTAAAAATGTCAATATTTAAGAAAGTACAGGGCAATTCAACAAAATTCATTATTTAATAAAATTTTATTTATTCACAGTTCACATAGTGACTGCAAAGTAGCTCATATTAATTATTTATTTAAATTTTCAGGATTCTGATGAAATAAGTGAAGAAATAAGTAAAATAGCGAAGAATATAGAAAATCTAAAGGTCGAATCGACGGAAAAATTAACCGAGTCGAATACTAATGATTCTGAGGATCAAGAGGTCAAAGTCGAAATAAAAAAACAAGAAGAAACTCGGTGTGAAATAATAAAAGATGTTGAAATTGTGGAAGACAAAACGCTGCTGAGGAAGAAATCAAAGGAAAGTATTGGAAGCGACAGTAGTTTTTCAGTGAAAGACGAAATTGAAAAAATAGAACGTCAGATAAAATTATTGGAGGCTACCAAAGCTATTAATAATGACGAGAAAGCGGCCTTGAGAACTCGGACGTACTCGTTGACCGATGAAGACAACTATGATACACCAGGCAGGCGGTTGATACGCGGCAGCAGTTCTCGAAGGAGTTTGCAAGAAAATCGCAGAAATTTCTTCAAAGAGTTGACTTCACGCTCTAGTAATAATGTCAATATTAATAATAATATTAATCATAGCAATGATAGGGTTAAAGTTGAGATTAAAGAGCTGCCGCGTCAGCAAAATGACATTAAAATCGTTCATCTTACGGACGAAGTCGAGCATCATGATAACGGAGAAGAAATTGTCGATAACTCAGCGGTCAAAGTTATCGAGCTTAGAATTTCCGAACCTTTAAAAGTTAAATCTGATTTTAATTTTGAGGTTAATCCGATTCCGAAACCCGTCAGGCATAATAGTAACTGCAGTTTGGATAAAATGTCGACGGTTAATATTAATAATAATAATAATATTGATAATAATAATAAAAATATTAGTACTGTTGATGTTAATGATAATAACAGAGACAACGAAGAACAATCTTTGTAAATTTATATTAAAACGCACATATTTGCCGCTGAAATTTGTATGCATTTGAAGAAATCTTTTATGAGAAGAGAAGACTATCACACGATGGCCTTTAATTTTTTAAACAAGTGAATGTGCCTTTTAAATTGTTATTGATAAGCACAAGCTTATTAGTATTTACAAATTGTTTATTTATTATATTACAAATAAAGTTTTATTTAAATAACTTTTTTGTTTATTCAAGGTGAGAATTACTTCAATTTATTTGTATCATTATTTTAGATTAAAGATTTTATTTATAGAAATTTTTGATCAATATTATCATTGATATTAATGACTCAAAAATTTATAGGTTATTTATAAGTAAATCTTAAAATTTGATTCTTTTTATTAAAATATCATTTCTTCTTTCAATAATTTAATATTAATAATTTTAGAAAAAATTATATTTCTTCTTTAAAAAAAAAGACATTAATGATTTCTTCTATTATGATTTAATATTAAGTATTTATTGATTCATTAAAAAATTATTTCTTCTTTAAATAAACAGTTTTTTTAAAAAAAAAAGCAATTGATAAAAACTGAAACAAAAAATTACTAACCTCACATTAATAACAAAATTTCTTAACTCTTCAACTCCTCCAAATTTCTTCCAAAAGAATTTTAACCAACAATCTAACAAAAATTTTATTTCTTCTTTAATTGAAGAAATTTATTATTTCTTCTTCAATTGAAGAAATTTATTATTTCTTCTCTTGAAGGGTACTTGGATCCCTTTAAAGTATTATTTCTTCACCAAATGAATTTCATCTGTATAAAATTTATTTAATTTTTTATTTCTTCTTTCAATAATTTAATATTAATAATTTTAGAAAAAATTATATTTCTTCTTTAAAAAAAGACGTTAATGATTTCTTCTATTGTGATTTAATATTAAGTATTTATTGATTCATTAAAAAATTATTTCTTCTTTAAATAAACAGTTTTTTTTAAAAAAAAAGCAATTGATAAAAACTGAAACAAAAAATTACTAACCTCACATTGATAACAAAATTTCTTAACTCTTCAACTCCTCCAAATTTCTTCCAAAAGAATTTTAACCAACAATCTAACAAAAATTTTATTTCTTCTTTAATTGAAGAAATTTATTATTTCTTCTCTTGAAGGGTACTTGGATCCCTTTAAAGTATTATTTCTTCACCAAATGAATTTCATCTGTATAAAATTTATTTAATTTTTATTTCTTCTTTCAATAATTTAATATTAATAATTTTGGAAAAAATTATATTTCTTCTTAAAAAAAAAAAGACATTAATGATTTCTTCTATCATAATTTAATATTAAGTATTTCTTGATTCATTAAGAAATTATTTCTTTTTTAAATAAATAGTTTCCTAAATAAAAAAAAAAAAAAAGAGATGAAATAAAAAATTACTAACCTTAAAATTATAATAAAATTTTTCTACTTTTCAACTCCTCAAAGTTTCTTCCAAAAGAATTCTAACCTAAAAACTTGCAAAATTTTTATTTCTTTTCAGTTAAAGAAATTTATCATTTCTTCTCTAATTTTTTTTTATATTAATTTGTATTAATAAAAATTAATTTAATTGATTTACAACCAAGATTTCATTAAAAATTTGTGAATTATTAATAAAAACTAGTTAAATTAAATACAATCAATCCTAAAACCAACTTAACCTGACATTTCGTCAACAAGATGGAGATTTATGAAAGATGGCGGAAGAAGAACATCGAGCGGCATGCTTGCGAACTAAAACGACAAACCTCTTCCAGCCAATTGAAACGCTTGCCCCCGAACGCAAAATTAACTGCCCGATTAAAGCGCAAGTTTCAAAAACTGATAATCGTGTACGAAGAACATCCTTTTACAAAATACCACTTGAGGAGTCGAGCTGCCATTGCGTTTGAGAAGAAAAGACACAATAATTCTCAGCATTGGTGGATTTTGCATCCGTACAGTAAACTCGGGTATTTTAATATTCTTCATTACTGTTAATTATTATCATTGTTCAATTTCTTCTTGAACTTTAAAACAAATAATTCAATAGACAGATTTTTTTGGGACAAAGTAATGACTGTAGTGCTGCTGTATTTCTTCTTAACAGTCCCATATATAAAAGCGTTCTTTCGTATCTGCGACAGACCTCTGTACAATCAAGTGTACTACGTTTACCCGGTGTTTACTGTTTGTACTTTTGATGTCATTGTTAGATTCTTTACAGGTTATGTTTCTCACGATAATGGAATTATTATTGATCCTACCATGATTGCCAGGTAAGAATTTAAAATGTCAAATCCATTTTAAGTTTTATTGTTAATTTTATTGCATAAAATTAACAATAAAAATTAACTAGAAAATAATTAGCAACAATAATTGTGCTAGTTTTTTTAATATCTAAAATTGAAGTTAATATTTCGGGGATTCCCTTAATAGTAAGAGTAACGGAAGCTTAAATTTCCAAAATGGCCGCTGGGATTTTAATATTTTTTTTCCTAACCTACAAAAAATTTTTTCAGACATTATTCTCAGAAGTTTTTTTTAATTGACTTGATTTCTTCAATACCTTACACTTGGTTCTTTAACGATGACTTGATTTCATTAAAAGGAAACAATCAAAGGAATTTTATCGCCTTTATTGGAGAACTTCTTCCTTTGTTGAAAATTTTCCGACTGACCACTTTGCGATACTATGTCAAGCAGATCAATTCTGTAAGTTATGTTTTTATGAAACTATAATTTAAATTTGCGCGCGCAAGCGCTTGACTATAGATTTTGCATATATTTTCATGCTTAATATATATTTGACCAATCACATCACGAATATATCAAAAGCATAAAAATATATACAATTCTATAGTCAGACACGCGATTGCGCGCGCAAATTTAAATTCTAGTATTAAAAATGACTAAATTACAAAAAAATTACAGGATTGGGGATTTACCAGCACAACAGACACCGCCATCTGGATTTCAATCCTGACAACTCTGATTTTCCACTGGAGCGCGTGCCTAACCTGGGCATTCCCGTTCATCGTGATGCACGCAACACCTTTGCAGACAATATCAAACTCAAATATCCACGCAATCCAGAGCGGGTTGTACAAAATGGAGGACACGCTACTTATATACATCAACAGCTTGCACATGGGCGTCAGTAACCTAATAGGCTCGAGTTTCATCGAGCTGCAAAAAATTTCACCTTCTGACAAGCTTATACGGTGTATTCTTCTTCTCTTCGGATCCAGTTATACTGTTTACTTGATTGGTATCTATAAATAAATAAATAGTTTATAATTTATGTTAATTAATAATGATTAATTATTTATTGCAGTGGTCATTCTGCAGCTGATAGAGTCTTCAGCAGAACCAGAGTTGAAGTATCAAGACATGAAACGTCAAATCCGAGAATATATTTACAAAAATGATATACCGGAAGAACTAGGGGACAAGTTTTTTTTGTACAATCAATATCGTTTTCAAGGAAATTATTTCAAGGAGAGTACTATTATTAATTCATTACCGAGTATGTCGTTTCTTTTTTATTTATCCCAACATAAAATCCACTTTTATAATTTAGATAGATGAAAAATATGAAAATATATCATGTAAGTAAACTATTCGTAACGTGATTGGTCAAATATATCATAAGCATGAAAATATATGCAAACGCTATAGTAAAGCGCGCGCAAATTTGAATTCTAGTTGAGATGAAATATATGTGAAGCCAATTTATTCGTAATGGGATTGGTCAAATGTATCATAAGCATAAAAATTTATATAACTAGTATACGTTGCGCGCGCAAGTGCGCGTCTGACTATGGAATTTGCATATATTTTCACGCTTTGATATATTTGACCAATGACGTTACGAATAGTTTGCTTACATGATATATTTTCATATTTTTCATCTAAATTATAATAGTAGACTAGAATTTAATTTGCGCGCGCAAGCGCGCGCCTTATATTTATTGTCATGATATATTTATATGTCGTTTATGTATATTATATTCACTTTCAACCAATCAGAATGAGAATAGTTATTTTCGACCAATCACAACACGTATAAATTGATTTCACATACATTTCATCTCTATTTTAATATTTAAACTAGAATTTGAATTTGCGCGCGCCTTGACTATAGAGTTTGCATATATTTTCATGCTGATGATATATTTAACCAATCGCATCACAAATAAATTGATTTCACATACATTTCATCTCTATTTTAATATCAAGAAGACAAGAAGATTAATATGAGGACTAAAACTAGAATGAAGAAATGTTTTTGTGAGGTTAGGTGTAGACAGAATTGAAGAAATTTTTTTTTTTGTATTTAAAGTTTGATACCTAGAATTATACTGAATTTTAATAGACATTTTAAAAGTTTCTAAATTTTTAGAACAAATATATTACAAAGAAAAAAATTCTTTTTTAAATTTCACAAGTAAAAATTTTAAAAATTTACAAATGTGAATTTTTTTATAATAGTTAATTTGTTATATTAAAAAATTATTTTTTGGCCCGAATTAATTTTTACTTAATTTAGCTAATTTTTATGTTTTTAAAGTTACTTGAAAACTGTCAATTTTTTAAATTTTTATAACAAATAAATTACAATAAAAAAAAATTCTTCTAAAAATATCCCACTCCTAATTTTTTTTAATTTTCACATTGAATTTTTTTCTTAATAATTTCATTAATATAAAATTATAAAAAAATTTCTAATGAATGTTAACTTAAGTCTCATAAAATTTAATTCCAATTATAAAAATCAAAAATAAGTTAAAAAATTTATATTTCATCAAATGATTGCATCTAACCTCAAATAATAAAAAATTAATATTTTCAGATCACCTAAAACAAGAAATTTACATAAGATCCAATAACGGATTATTAGAAAAAGCTAAAATATTCCACAATTTGTCGAAAAGTTTGATATCTAATCTCATGAGTATGTATCTAACAATTTAAATTCAGCCAAATTAATCTTCCTATTTTTTTTCTGCACTAAAAAATCATTCCAGCTGCACTAAAGCCGGTAATTTATTTGGAAGATGATATAATTTACAAATACAACACAGAGGGCGACTGCATGTATTTCATAACAAGTGGAACCGTTGCGATCATCAACTCCAATGGCAAAGAAGTAATAAATTAAAAAACATAACCTTCAAAATAACTACAACAAAAACAATTTAAATTAACTTATAAATCAATATCAAAAAATAAATCGTAGTTACATTACCATTTGGAAGATGGCGACCATTTTGGCGAAAGATGTCTCGTATCTTCAGCAAAACTTCGAGAGGTATCGGCCATTGCCGTAGAAACTTGTGAACTTCTTCGGCTTCACCGTCGGAACTTCAACCGGTTAATTTTGCCGCACTCGGAGTTACACGATAGGCTATCCAAAATTTCTGATGACAGAGGGACGGAGATAGAGTACTTGAATAAATTATCTAAAGAAGAAATGACATTAAAAAAAAGACGAAGTTCGGAACTTCGGAAGTTACTGATGAGAACAGACGATTTAATGGCGGACTTACCTTAAGAAGACTATAAATTATCAAATATTTATTATAAATCATAATAATAAATGAAGAAATACTTGACAAGTCGCGTTCAATGGTATATATTTACAATTGAATACATTGAAGGCATTTTAAGCTTGCTACAATGTTTTTGTTTGTTAATTTGTTCGTGTAGACGCACTCGCGCCATTACAAATGCATATCATTCATAAATATCTTCTTAAAGTTGCAGAATAAATTTATTTATTATTTATTTCTTCTTTTATATTCTTCGATAATTTTTAATTAATAATTATTAATTTTCTATTATTTATTTTGCAACTCGTTGCCATTCTATCTTTCATGTGTATTATGGAATGTGTTTTTTGCGCTAGAGCACACTATATATATATATAAACTAACAATTATGATGATTAAAATAACTGATTGATTTATATTACATTCGCCGTGCAACTTCCGAATATAATTTATCCTAACTTCAAAATCGTATTATCTTTTTCCCGGCAAAAAAATTTTATCCGTCTCTCCCACCGCCACTCCTTTGCGCATGCGCCTGAGCCTCGCCGCGCATGCGCAAATTATTTTTTTTTCTAAAGAGTGGGAGAAGCTGTGACGTCACTTCAATAAGTTCCTTTGCCGAGAAAAGGTCGATCAAACTCGTAATAATTATTTACGCCAATTTCTTCTTAAACAAAGTCATGAAAATAATAATTAACAATAAATAAAAAATTACGATATGTCTTATTACTTTCTAAAAATGAATAAAATTTTTTTTTTTTTTTTTTTTAAAATATTTATTTTTGTATTGTGTCGTAGACTGAAAAAGTAATTGTTTATTTAATGTAATACAGAATTATAAATAGAACTCGACCTATTTTTTATTGAAGAAATATCTCGTCTATAAACTGTTACAGAATATTTTTATTATTTCTTAATCGGATTGTGAGATTGAATTATTGTAATATGAAAACATTGCATAATTACTATTTTTGAGAAAGTTATGGTTATGGGGGCTTTAATGAACAAAGCCGCTTTTAAATTCCGAGCTGATCGATCGAATTGCATTTTTAAAATATAATACCTGAATAACGTACATTAAATTTAAATGTTTCAATGTATTTTTAATAACGTTCAGTTTATTGGATAAAGCAATATGACAGTAGGATTATAAAATTTATTTTTAAAAATATTTATTTTATATTTTTGTCAAAAATTAAAATACGTGTATTTGTATTTACAATTTTAAGAATTATTGATTTCTATTTTAGCGAAAATTTTTATTCATTTTAATATTTAATATTCAATTTTTGAATAATTTTACAATTTATGAAAAAAGAAAAAAATTGAATTTTTCACGTTTTTAAGTTAGTTAAATTGCAATTGGATTTGTCGGGTTGATAAATAATGATCAAGCGAAATTTATTGTGCAATTATCATACTTATTTATGAACTACAAAAGAAAAAATGGAATTGTAACTTTTTAATACTGTAAATTATTTAAATTTGAATAAATTTGGTCTTAAAGATATATTTAAATCTAGTTCTACAATTAATTTGAATAGTAAAAAAAGTAAATAAATAATATTTAGTTAAAAATTTTCAAAAATAGACAATTGGAACGTCAAAGCGCTAAAATTAGATAAAAGTGTAATTTTTTAAAATTTAACTGAAGTTATAAAATCTAACAAAAACCGAAGTTTTTTTTTATTTGTATTTGTTATTAAAAAAAAATTGAAATTTTTATCTACAGAAAAAATTAATTTTTTTTTTTTTTTTTTCAAAATTTAATTTTGCCCTAAATAAGCTACTGCTCATATTTTTGCCACGATTCTATCTATGTTTTGCAACTCTAAACAGAGGAAATAAAATTTTTAATAATAAGAATTGAAAATTAAATTTTTTTATTGACAGTAAATTGTACAAAGCAACATTTAAGTTACGTTAATTTAATAATGATTAATTTCAAACATAGTAATGAAAAACAGGACTCGGAGCAATGTAAGAGTAAGAATAAGAGGGAATGACAGCTTCCTTGGCAGCGTGGTTGAGTCTTTCATTGATATGAGCCGCAGCGTGTTCAGCCCTTGCGAGAGCTACTTCAGGAGTCTCAAGAACGCGGCCATCGAGCCCAATTGGTGCTCCAGGTTGGAGTTTCGCGAGCTTGTAGGTCAAGATGTTTGAATCGGCGCTCTGGGATTCCAATTGTTCGTTTAAGTGAGCAGCAGCGTGTTCTGCCTTTGCCAACGCAACTTCGGGGGTGTCAACGACGCGTCCGTCTACTCCGACAGGAGCTCCTCCAGATAGGTCGATTTTTGCTACTGGAACTGCAACAGGACTTTGAGCAGAAGCGTGGCTCAATCTCTCGTTCAAATGCGCTGCTGCGTGTTCTGCTTTTGCTAATGCGACTTCCGGAGTGTCTACCACTTTGCCATCGAGGCCGATTGGCGCACCAGCTCTTAGTTCGACCAATGCAGGGCTCAGGAATAAAGCCGAGGGCTTTGCTACTGCGGCTCCGATTAATGAGACAATTAAAATCTGGAAAAATTTATTTGTAAAATTTTTTATAAAAATCAATCGTTAAAAAAATGATAATAACAAATAAATAATTAATAATAATACAATCTTACAATTTTATTCATGATTAATAAATATAAAGGTTTTCTTAAGCGCTGCTGAAGATTCTCAGTACTCGCTAAGACAACTGTTCCCAAATGTTTGACATCCAGCTCTTTATATACTACTGGACTATAATATAATCCTCCAGACAACAGATCGGATGAAAATTAACTCAAATACCATCACCACGCCCTGTCCAATAAACCTGATACTGTCATTGAAAATTTTTTACCCGCAGGCATTATGTGCATTTTATGTATTCTCTATACATACTTCGGAATTAAAAAAAAAAAAAAAAAAAAAAAAAAAAAAAAAAAAAAAAAAAAAAAGCAACAAAATAATTCAGCCCGATGGAATTATTGTCACTTGGAGTTGCTGTATTGATTAAATATAAATTAATATTTGTTACACGCACTCTTACTCATTAAATTACATTTAATTATTATTATTTTTATCTTTTCTCTCTCCTCACAATTTCCACATAAATTTAATCATTTACAACACTAGGAATGCGACTTGATATCAGCGGTTCGTATTTTGTTAAAAATAATAATAACTAAATAATATTTATAGAATTAACTTAAATAAAGCACGAGTGCTTTTCGCTTTATTAAATATCAATATTCATTTATATATATTTATATATTTAAATATATATATATATATTAATTTATCCTCCCAAGTCTTTCAGACTGGAGATTGATATGAAACTTTAAGAGTCAAAAATACTCTGCGGATATTTTTAAAGCTTACGCTTATTGATTTTTTTTTTTTTAATAGTTTATTTATTACTCCGTTGGAACTTTACAGTGAGGACAGCTGCGGTAGACTAGACGTGATGGGGTTGATGGCGTGGTAATGATGGCCTAGCTGCTAAATTTGATCAGGACTTTAGGCTCATTGATTCCTCTGGATGCCTTTCTGTGGCGGTCGTTAAAAGGTTTGAAAATTCTACTTCCAATATTTGTCTTGCCTGTTGAAAATTTTATTAATTATTAATAATTTATTTCTTTGATAAAAAGTTTTTTGATAATTAAATTTAGTAATTAAATCATACCTGGGTATTTTGGGTTGGTATTTGTAAAGCAAGAGCAAATGATGTGGCGTCAAAACTGTCGTCAAGCGCAATAAGTGCACCGTGAACTCCAGATTCTAATAAATTGTTCCCATACTCCTTGAAAATATAATTATTTATTAATATTAATTGAAGAATAATAAAAAAAAAAAATTTCATCTTCAATTTTAGCTTATTAATTTAATTCGGTTTTTTTTATTTTATTTTTTTTTTTTTTTCAATAAAAAAAAAATTGAAATTTTTTTTGAAAATCGAGAAAATTTTTACAGACACTTTTTTTTGTCGAATTAATTTTTTTTCATCAATTTCTTAAATAAATCTATAAAAATTATTAAAAAAAATAACCTTTGCCCGGACTAAAATTCAAAATTTGTACTCTCAAGAAAAGTTTTAGTAAGTTGTATTTAATAATTAATAACAAAGTAAATTGAAGAAAAAATAGATTTTTATTATTTTTTTCAAGTGTTTATTTAGTTTTAAAACCCTTAAATATTTTAAAATTTTGAATAAAAATAATAATAAAAATACCTTAAGACCAATTGATTGAACCCATCTAATAACACGATCATTACTCCATACAATGACATCAGCATTCGCACTTTCAGCCATTCGCCTTCTTTCTTCAAGTTGATGTCTATCAAAGTTTAATCGCTTTAAACATGAAATTCCATACTGAAGACTTGTTCTGCAAAAAAATAAATAAATAATGAGAATGATATGAAACCTTGAAAAGGCACTAATTCTAACCAAGACCTTTGCAATGACACTTCTCTTAATAATATAAATAATTAAATAATAATAATAATAATAATAATATAAGTAAATAAGAACCTGTGAAAACTGTCAACCATTCTGAGCTGGCCCCGCAAATCTTTCTTGTTAAGATGGTCAAGCATCCGTGCATCAACAAGGCACTCCATGAACGTAGACCTGTACTGGGGCAACCCGAGACTCGGGAGCCAGACGTTGCCGATCCATTCGTGATTCATATCACCAAAGGCCAGAGTAGTTCGCGAAGTCTTGGGAGCCGAGGGACTGGTCAAGGAGACCATTTCTTGGATTGCCAAGCGCAACTTTAGTCGATGTAGGGGATTGCTTATTCCAATTTCTCGCTGGATCTCCGTGTCGCTCAGAGCACTCATTATAGCACCGCTTTTGACATTTGCGCGACAGGCTGCGACATACCAAGCCGGCATTCCGACCCATAATTCCAGCCACGCGACAATTGTCGGGCCGTTCCACAGGCCGAAAGGTGTTCCGGCTTTCATTGCTTCTCCCAGTAATTCATGTCGCGATGAATCTAACATACTGGAAGGTAAGGTTTATAATTAGTTATTTTGTTAAAAATTTATATTTTTATAGTTCTGGAGATTAATATCTTATATATGCAGAACTTTTTATTAAAAAAAAAAAAAGACAGTAAATTAATTAATTAATATAAAAAAAAAAAAATAAAATACCTTTTCTTTTTCCTACGATCAAAATCAGTCTTACTGCTACTTAATTGGGTCCCAACAACAGTGACACTTTCACCATAGTCTGGATCTGCTGGTGTACTTGCGCCACCAAATCCACCCATTTCAGCTGCCATTGAATTGTCTTTCGACTTTATCTATATTAATAATTCAAAAAATTAACATTTATAATATAAATAGATACATAAATAAATTAATATAAATATTTGACTCGAAGATCGGTGTTATTAATTAATAAAGATAAATATTTATTATTTTAAACCGAACTACCGAATCAAAATTCTTGAAGACTGAATAATTTTTGATTATTATTCCTTCTTATAAATAAATAAAAAAATAAATAAAAAAATAAATAAATAAATAAATAAAAAAATAAAAAATTTTTTTCTAACAAAAACTGTAGAAAGAAAAAAATTTTAATTATTATTTTCACCTAAATTTTCTCTGATGGTGTGAGACCTAGTACCGATAAAACATTATGGTGAAGGAATAATAATCATATTAATTAATTAATTAATTAATTAATTAATAATAATAATAATAATAATAATAATAATAATAATAATAATAATAATAATAATAATAACAATAACAATAATAATAATAAAATTTCTAGTAAAAATTATTATTATTATTATTATTATTATTATTATTATTATTATTATTATTAATAAAATAAAAAACAAACCTTATCCTTTTTACTGAAAAATCTTCCAAGACTACTCTTGATTCCTTTCTTCTTCTGTGCAGCAGCAACAGCGGCAGCTGTAGCAGGGCTCATTCCACTGGCTTGCATCTGCAAGTGTGAACTGGATAGCTGTCCCAAAGGTAGCCCTACTGGATGGCCCATTCCTTGACCAGCTGACATACTGATGTAGTTGTTTTTGTGCAAACTGTCCTGGCTGCTATGACGTGAAGACAACGGTGAAGGAGGTGTCCCACAATTGAGGGTGCCGTTGTTATGATGCCCATGCCTGCTAAAGCATGTAGCACTAATCTAGTTTCTATTTCTAACTCTACTACTAATTTTCTAACTAATTATAACTACTGAGCGATTTAATAATTAATAATTTTGCGTGTCTTAAGCGCGAGTCCTATTTTTTTTTTTTGTCTTAATGCAAAATATAAAAAAAGTATTTTATAATCATTAGATCAACTCTAAATTATTGATCAAACGTCAAAAATAAATTTATAAAAAATTTTTTAATTACGTGACACATTTTTTTCAATTTATTCTATTTTTTTTACATTCGACAATTTTTACGATTTTTCTTGTTAAAAAATTTATTACAAAAAAAATGAAAATAAAAATTTCACATGTAGTAAATTTGAAAAACTACAAGCGCAATTTTTTTTAAGTATTTTTTTAATTCTAATTTAATAAATTAAAAAATTTTTAAACGTCTGCTAATTTCAGTATTATAAAAAATCTCAAACAAAAAACAAAGCCTAAATTTTAACTTAATCTTATTTTTTTTTAAATAAATTGAGCGCTTAAGGCATGCAAATTTGGATTTACTAAATTTTAAAATAATTTTATTTTAAAGTTGTTTGGTATTAAAATAAAATAGCCCGACCAAACATCTCCAAAAGAAAAAAACAAACCTGTGAGGCGGATAACCGGCATTAGGAAACCCGGTGTGACCTGTGCGTCTCCTAAGTTCTTCTTGACTGTGAGCCAATGCCTGGACAACGCGTTCAAGTCTGATAGATCTGGCCGTCGAGGGTGACGGAGTATCGTTATTCATACTCATTCCGCTGCCCATTCCGACCATTCCGTCGCGTTCATTCACTGAATGCAGTTCTTCGCCAGACAATTGAAGCTGTAACAGATAAATCATTCTTTATCTTTAAAAAAATATGAAAATTTATAAATTAAATTTAATTGAAAGTAGATAATAAGTATAGTTTAATACTAATTATTTATTTTATGTTCATGCATTGTATTAAGCGTGAGTATTACATTCTGCGAATAAATATACACATACACACGAGTATCTTCCATCCTGTTTATTGAATATCGGATGTCTGTATGATTTTATTGAAACAAATAAACAAATAAAGTGTTGATTTTTGTGAGTGAAAGTGATAGTGATTGTGATGAGGAATGTAGTTCTGAGTTGGTAGTTTTAACGCTGGTGATTGCGAGTGATTGTGATATTAATCAATTACAGTAACCGAAAATCAAATTAGTGGATATTTTAAAAAATAGTTAAAATTTATATTATCATTTTTAAAACAAAAAAAAAATAATTGTAAATTAATTCAAGCTTAAAAATGTATTTTTTTGAACAGAAGATAGTTTTTTACAGAAAATTATATAAAGTTTTTAAAATTGCTAGTTCTGGTAGTATTTTTTTTAGAGTTAAGTGCAATAAAAAAAAAAAAATAATTAGTAGTAGAAAAAAATTTTTTTTGCATTTCTTCACGTTTCATAAAAAAATACGTTGATTCCCGAAAAAAAAAAAAAAAAAAAAAAAAATTTTCGGTTACTGTATTGACAGCGAAAGTGAAAGTGAGTGAAGTGGGAAATGAACACGAACCTGGCTGGCAGGCAAAGACTCAGATAGTTGTCCCGGGCTAGCCAATGAAGATGCATATTGATGAAGATGCGCAGGTGACATTGAGGCTGGTGCCTGTAACAACCCACACCCATCCCAAACCATTTATGAATCGACAAAAAGAGACATTCACTCTTGCAAATTAACACGCATTCCTATTCAGTGAAAAAAAAACAGGTCAGGAGGATCAGGAGGACCAGTCCAATGAATCAGGAGATTAAATAAAATGAAATACAATTTTCAAATCAACTAATCAACATTAATCTACTGAGACAAGTCTTACGGTGTGGTATTTGTGAAGATAGTCACGATTGGGGCTGTGATGGGACTTTGGCGTCGAGCGGCCACTCAGTGGCGGAGAAGCGCGATCGTGACTGCGACCACGGGTAAGCAGGTTCATGTGCTCCAAGCTGCCTACCCGAGATTCAAGTTCTTCAGCTCTGGCTTCAGTGCTCTGCTTCTCTTCCTGAATCAGCCGGATCTCGATGTTGATGGCGTCCAGCTGCTCTTGCAGCATCATCGCCAGAGTTTGGGCGTCTGTGTGACCTGAAGGACTGATCATGTCTGCAGCTGAACTGAAGAGACTCTCGTTGTCTCCGTCTACTTCTGCGTCGCTTGATACGTCGAATGCTTGCTGTACGTTTGCTAGCACGTGGGCCTGCTGGAGTTTTTCCCACTCCTGCTCGGCCAGTGTGCGAGCAACGTAACTCTGTAATAAATAACGAGTCTAAAATATAAAATTTGTTGGATTAATCTCAGATATATATGGATAATTGTCAGTTAAATTAAGAAAATTAATCTTCCGTTAACTGTTAATTAAAGTTACCTTTGCAGAATCATCATCAATGATACGCTTACTAGCAGCACGTCTTGGCAATGAGTGAGTATCAAAACTACTGTGACTAGCGCTTCTGGAAGATGACGACGGTTCTACCAGTGTAACGGCGTTGGGTGATAAACTGCGGGTCAGTGCATCAGTCTGTTGTATGTTAAACGCTATTTCTTGCTGCAACATTTGACGCTTCACATTGTCTATTTCTAGTCGCGCTTTGCTCAATTCTTTCATTATCTCGCTCTTCTCGTTCTGCAAGTCTTCAGCTATTTTACGCATTTTTTCTAGCTCTTGAGTCAGCGCGTTTTTCTCCTCCAGTGCGTGCATACGTTCCTTCAAATGCACCTGCAGTCTCTCATTGGATTCTATAAAAAGTTATAGGAAGTTGTATTTAATAATTGATAACAAAGTAGGTTAAAAGATTAAGTACAGTCTAAATTTATAAAAAATTGATTTTTTTAAGTATAATATTTCTAAAATATTTACTGAAAAATTTTAATTTATTAAGTTGATAAATTTTGAGATATTTTACTAAACTCGGGCAGAAAAGATTTTTTTTTTCGGCTGAATTCATTTTTTTTCTCAGTAATTTTGAACCAAAAATTATTCTTATAAAATTTAATTAAAATTCATAATTTTTGAGAAATTTATTTTAATTTTATTTTATCATTTAAAGTTCATTGTCGTCTAAATGCATGAGCTGTCATAAAAATAATTTATTTTTTATCAATGGTATGTTTTTTTTTTTATATTTATCTTAAAAAATAAAAAAAAAATAGAATTATGATGGTCGCTTGAAGCACTGTTTACAATAAATATGTTTTTTAGAATTTTAGTCGTCAAATTAAACATATAATCAATATCATTAATTTTATATAATTTAATTAGTGCCCAAAAATTTTTTTTTTTCGTGCCCTAACCCTTCAAATTTTTTCCCAAAAAAATTAATTCAACAAGATCTAAATTATTGTTCGTTGAATAAATTTATTTATTAATTTTTCCATTATACCCGAGTATTATTACGTTTAGCCTTCATATATAATTTAATCAGTGTCAAAAAAAATGAAAAATGAATTTTTTCATTCTCTGACTGCACTCAATTTGATAAAATCCAAGTTAATAATAAAAAAAAAAAAAAAGTTTCGTCAAATTACCTGACAATAGTTTATCAACAGTATTACTCAAACGTGAATTATGCTCTTCATTCATCTTCAATCGTTGATTAAGACGCATGACCTCGCCATTCTTTTCTTCTAATTGAGTTTCCAGTCTTTGTATTCTATCCTCGGCGCTGCCGTGCTTCTCTTGCGCCTGCTTATTTAATGTATCACAAATCTATTGTTTATTATTAAATATTATTCTCAGTGCTTTTAAAACTTTCAATTAATCACTTTATTATGGATGTTTCCCCGAAATTTATCGCTTAAATCCTTAATAAATTGATTAATTGCTAATCTAACAACAGCAGGCTCATATTTTTGTATTAACGAAACAATAAAATGAATAAACGAATAAATGAAAAGATGAAACATGAGTGAATCATTTTTTGTATTAATGTGGCGATATATGAATTCCCTGCGTACCTGGTTGGGCCTCCTCACCTGCGTCAGAGCCTCCATCCTCTGCTTCAACTGTTCCTCCATTTCTGGTAGTTTTGCGTACTGCGCCAGTTTCTGTTCCGCGAGCTCAAGTTTTTCTTGTATCGCTGCTATTCTCTTCTCTTGCAGCTAAAAAAAAAATTAACATGAGCAACTGACCCTCAACAAAATTAAAGAGTTATACGCACTTGAAGAGCTATTTTTAAATAATTTTTTCTAAAGAAACTTTTTAATTGATTGATATGAAAATTAATGTACATTTACCAGCGACTTTGGACTTTAATAATAAGTTTTTTTTTTTTTTTTTAAATAAAAAGTTCTGCTTATATAAGATATTACCTAGAAATTAATCTCCGGAACTATAAAAATATACATTTTTAACAAAATAACAGCTTCATAAAAAAATAATCAATTTTTGATAAAAATTTTAGCACTAAGTTGTTTATAAAAATATAAAATATTTATTAGAATTATTAATCCTTGAATTAATTACTGAAAAATATGATTAAAAAAATTGAGTAAAAATTAGAGGCTGATATTATCATTTTTGATAAATATTGATCACCGATTTTGAAAATATCATTCACTAGCATTGAAGTGTAACAAGCTCCGATTAGGCTTTACAAATATCTGTATAACTTTGGAAATACGTGTTTGATTGACATTTAATTTTTTGTGTATATACGTGAATATATGTACATTACAAAAATGAAATTTATTGTGTATATACGTGAATATATGTTCATTACAAAAATGAAATTTAAAAAATTCAAAGTGCGTATACCTTTTAACCTTCCATTACTTCTGCTATTAAGAGAATCCCGGGACTTTTATTTGAAGTATAAAAAAAAACTATTTTAATTATTGTTGCTAATTAATTTATTATTAATTTTAAATTTTTCTTAGACCTGAACTTTTTATTTATTTAGCGTTATATTTTAAAAAATTGATTTTAAGAAAATATATTAATTTATTTTGTAACGTTTCAAGATTTATAGAAAATATTTAAATATTTTTGTTGTTTAATAATTAAAATTTCGATGGAACTGAATAAATTTTTCCAACATTAAATTAAACTCGAAGAAATAATATCTTTTATAGTTAATTTTAATTTAATAAGACTTAAAATGGATTTGGCAACAATACCGAGCTAAAAAATATTCAGGGGATTCCCCTTGACACTTCTAACGCCCTCATAATTTTAAACTGTAACGGAAGGTTAAAAAAAAAATAATTATATCATATAAAAATACTTTTAGCTGATCTTCCTTGTGCTTAAGTTCCTGCTCCAATTTCTCATTCAAGTCATGAACACTAGTAGATTCACGCTGAGCATTCAAGTATCTCTTCTCAAGAGTCGCTATTCTTTCTTCCTGGTCCTCTTTTTGCGCAACATTCTCCCGTAAATCGCGTTGAAATTTTCCATTTGCTTCCTGGGTCTTCATAAACTCTTTTTGTGTTTTAGAAAGAGTTTCTTCTAGTTCAGCAACACGAGAGCTCAATTCTCCGACTCGACGTTGCCACGTCGCTATTTCAGAGTTCTAAAAATTAATTTATTATTAATATTTTTTGTTTATTTCAGGTGAGACTCATACCCGAAATAATAAATATTTTATCCACTGTCTAGAATAAAAAACTATTGATTAAAACTACCGATCGGGTACTGAGTCTCCAACCTTACCTACATAATTAAATTAGAGTACCAAGTGTCATATAATCACTGTGTAAGTGTACTGCAAAATCGTGTGTGTAATTTTTTATTTCGCCACGGCAGTACGGCACGGGAAGGCGTTACACGTAAAAAAAAAAAAAAAAATCATTCCATCACATGCTCTATTTCAAAATAATTATTTAAGATCAATATTTTTTGGGTAAATATTTATAAATGGGGTCAACTATTTTAATTTTAATTTTTTTTAACAAAATTTTTATTTAATTATATATATATATATATATATATTTTTTTTTTAATTTCGGCTGACGAATGGACATTTTTTTTTAATTGTTCGTTTTTTATGGACTTTAAAAAAAAAAATAAAATCTAAATTTTATCCAAAAATATGAGCCAAAATTTTTTTCAACTTTTGAAGGCAAAAAAGCTATCGAAATCTTCATTTTCTTCTTTCACATTTTTTATCATAATTAAAATAAATCAAAAAAAATTTGAAAATGTTAATTTTTTACCTAGTTATGGCCCAAAAATAGGGTTGACCCTACTTGTAAATAATTACCATTTTTGAATAAAAAAAAAAAAAAAAAAAATTTATCTGTGCAAAATTCTAAATCACATGCCTTGACTTCACAAAAATCGCGTACGTGAATGGAATGACTGACATTATAAATCTAAATAAAATAATAATAAACTTCCCTGTAGTCGACAAATAAAAACCGCGTACCTGTTTCTCTAGGGTCGCTTGCAACTCGGCGCTTCGCGCTAAAGACTCCTTAGAATCTCTAGAATCTTTAAATCCTAGATCCTTATAATCCTCAGTAGCATCTCCATTGCTGAGCCTCTCAGCGTCTTCCTTAGTGATCTTCTCTGGAGAGGATGCATTGACATCATCAACAATATCTACTCGCTTACTCGGTTCCTCCTGGTGGGTCTCATTCAGCTGGTTCACCTCGTCATTCTGTCCCAATATACGAGTCAGAATTACCTCAACTATTTTAACGCATTACACTAAGCCCTATTTTATCTCCCACCACCGCAGTTGATTGCCATAATGTTAATGCTTATTTGACATAATGTTATAATTATAGTTAGAGTTACAATTATGATTAACATGCATGTACATTATTTAAAAAAAAAAAAAAAAAGGTGACTATGAAAAGCTATGACACATGCAAGCACAACCCGCGCACATTGCCTTATTCAATGGTATTTATTACTTAATTTTATTCATTAGATTTTTAGATTTAATTATTGGTCAAGCCCTCGACCGATTGCCCAAATAAATGTGATTAATGCTGATGATGTACTGAATAAATGTGCCATGGTGTATGAGTGTAATTTGTTGGCATTGATTCTAAGCAGTGGTACCTTATTTTGTAATTGCTGTTGCTGCTGCTGCTGCTCGTCCAGTTGCCCGTTTTCTTTAGGCTTGTCTTCTGATGGCTTTAATGACGCAGGGTACCCACCGAGTTTATATTGCTGCAACTATTAAAATTATTATTTTAGAAACTTTAAAAAAATTAAATTCACCATAAACTTGAATAGAGGCAGGCATAAATTAATTGATGAAAGATAATTTTTTTTTTTTAATAGTAGTAATAAATATCAGTCTTATTTTTATTATAAAATAAATTAATTTGATCTCAATATTGTGCAAAATATTCGCACGAGTCGGCTAGTTTTATTTTAAAATACATGTAGAGTTTAATTGTACAAAAAGGCTTTTGATGTTTTCTTCTCAGTTGGAACGAGTAAATATAAAGCTTTAGTTGTGAACGTTGTGTAGTCATTATTTTTTATTTTAATCGATTGTAATTAAAATTTTTTTTGTGAATATTTAAATTTTTAGATAATTTGAGAAAAAATTAAGTATTAAAAAATTCTAAATTTAAAATAACTCGTATATATTTTTTTATATCAAAACTTGTAAATCATGAATAAATTTTGATAAAATAAAATGAATTAATTTATAAAAATTGGATAAGCTTCTACAAAGCTAATAATTTATTTCAAATATTACACTGATGACTGTAAGCCGTATCTTTTTTTTATCACATGTGGAACTGTGATAATTAATTCTAATGGCGAAGAAGTAAATAGAAATTATGATATATGAACTGATTAGCGAACATCTGTCATTTAAAAAATATAAAATACTTTCTATGATAAATTTTAGTTTATTTTACTAGTAATTTTATTTTAAAAATTGTTTTGAGTAATTTAATAAAAAAAAAATATTGAAATTTAGTGAAAGATATTTATATTAAAAAAAAAAAAAATACTACAACTAAAAGGTTGATAAACGAAAAAAAGGTACCTCGTCTTTGGTTCGTGCAAGCTCTTCCTCAAGGCTTGTATTTCTTTCGAGCGCGACTCTTAATCGTTCTCGAACCTGAGTAACAAAACAAACAAAACAAAAAATTTAAAATTACGTGATGGTAAGACATAAGACAAAAAACACTCAGTAGAAACAGACCTTTTCATCCAAAGCCTTGTGGTGCTCGAAGAGGCTCTTGAGTGCCTTGAGTACCTCGACCTCGGACGACACTCCGGATTGTGCAGCCGCTTGTCTCTTCACCACCGTCATCCGAAGAGATCTTTCGTGCCGAGATACTAGACATTCCAGATGCTCAAGTAGCAGCTATTTAAATAAATTATTTTAACAATTACAAGTACGATCCATTATTTGCAATTCAGTCAACAAACAACAACAATTAGCATCTTGGATGTAATTATTTGAAGGGTTAGGAAGAATTTTTAAAAAATTAATTTTTTTTTTAAGTAAATCTCAAATATATATACTAATAGTTTTTGAGATATCTTGGGCCGGATTAATTTTTTTTCATCTAATTTTTTTGATGATCTAATAAATTAAACATACAATCAATATCATTAATTTTATATAATTTAATTAGTGTCAAAAAATTTTCTCGTGCTTAACCCTTCAAATTTTTTCCCAAAAAATTAATTCAACAAGATCCAAATTACTGTTCGTTGAATAAATTTATTTATTAATTTATCCACCATACCCGAGTATTATTACGCTCAGCCTTCAATTCCGATATTTCTTCCTCGCGTTCAAGAATACTTTCACGTGCAGCAGACAACTCTTTCGTCAACTGGGAAAATTCCTGAAAAAAAAAGTAGAAAAAACATTCATTAATTCTTTTACCAAATTGATAATTATCATAGTCATAAAAAATAAAAAGATCCTTACTCGGAAAAAAAAAGTTATATATAATTATAAATAAATTATTACATATAATTATATATGAGTTTTGGCCATCTATAATTATTTATAATTTTATACAGTTATATATATTTTTATATAATTATGATCCTTAGTATAATTATATATAATTTTATAAAATTATGCATAATTATATGCAACGAATACAAATACGTAAATTACAATTAAATGACATATATAATTATGTATAAATTTATATAAAATTTTATATAATGACATGAAATACGTCGATTGCAATTAGATGAAATTATGTATAAATTTATATAATTATATGTAAATTTACATAATTATATCTAAAATATCATACATAACTATAAAAAGCTATATATTTTTGTATAGAATTAGATAAAATTATATATAATTTTATATAATTATATATATATTTTTTTCCCGGGTATTTTTTTTTTATTTATATTTAAATATCTATGTACATTATAGTATCCGTTTACGATTGACTGTAAGTTGTTACGCGGTGTAATACTCTTGCATATGTGTAAATATATACATGTATATTATGAGCGAGATAAAAGTACCGAGAAGCGTGTATAGTATAAGGTGAGGTTCATTCATACGCCCGGGGTCGTTGCCGATAGCAGACGAGTGCCGTCGTAGAGTAGGTGGTTGTAGTGGTGGTGGTTGTGGTAGTAAGCTATTGATCGGTCAGTTTCTCTCTTGCGTACAACCAATCATCTCATTTACCCGACGTCGCACGCACCACACACCTCACCGTGCTCTCTACCTATAATCACCTTACCATACCGTCAACGACATCCACCTTCACCGTCGCCGTAGGTTGTAACCGCACACGAGTTTACATTATACGCCCTACTCAAGTTTTTTTTTTATTTTGTTGCATAATTATTTCTTCATATCTCTTGATCATATTATTTATTATATTATATTATATATTGGTATTTTATTTCTAATGATACTCCAAGACCAACAACACCCCCCACGTGCTCATAATATTTTTTCCTCATCACAATCTACTCCAACATTCCAGATTTTAAAAACTATGCCTCAAGCACATTACACGTAACGACTGAAAAAAAAAAAAAAAAAAAAAAAATTACTGAGATTCTGTAGACCGTGATTGCGACACTTTTTACCTTTTTTTTTTTTTCATTTCTTGGAACAAAAATATTTTAATTAATATTATTTTTATTAATAATTTTTATTCTTCAATAGACTTAGAAATTTTATTATAAATTTTGTTCTAAATATTTTGTTAGAAAGTTATGAAATCTTATCATTAATATTTATATTTTTATTTTTAAAGATAGTAGTTATCTTTTCTGACATCTAGTGATTGTTTCAGATTCTCCAACAGCGCCCCCACTCTTTAACAAATCTAATTTTCAATAATTACCGTAGAACAATGTTAATTTTAATAATAATTAAAGCGTTAATTTTAAAAAAATTAATTGTCATTACAATTTTACAATCTTAAAGATTAAAAAAAATTTTTTTTATAGCTATTATCATAAATCCATAACAAAAAATAGTATAAATAAATTTTCCAGTGGATCCCTTGATTCAAAATGGCGTCTTTAACCTAATTCTTATCTTTAAAAATCTAACCTTGTACTATTTTTTAAACCAACGCTTTAATTATTAAAAAAATTGAAAGGTTATGTTTATGTAAAAAAAAAAAATTAAAATAATTTTTAAATTATTTTAAGACAAAAAAAAATTACCTGAGGAACACTAGCATTGATTTGTCTATTAAGAGCATCCCGCTCCTTCTCAACGTCCTGGAGCCTAGCTTCAGCCTCTTGAAGTCTCTCCTGGCTCTCGCGAAGCGAGTCCATAAGCTTGTCCCGCTCGTCGAGCATGGACACCATAAGCTGCTCGAAATTGGCATCTTCGCCAGAGAACTGTGAGCTTCTTTGGCTGATGCTGTCCTCAGCGATCGTTGGCATGACATCGCACATCATATTCCACATTTTGATCACTAGCGGCACATGCACACACACACACACAACTGTGCACTTAATAAACAATAGCAACAACAATATCAATAGTCTGTTGTATTAACTAAAACAATAACTAGTAATTCATTTTTTCAGCAAGTCTCTCGGGTTATCACGGAACGTCATTGGTCCAATTGGTGTCTCTCTGAAGAGGCCACTCGCTGCAGCTCGTCAGCAACTGTGGCTTCTAATTTACTGTCAATGGAAATCACTCGTTCTGGTGTCAACTGATGATACATCTGTCTGATGATCCAATCGCCCATCTTTTACTGGACACTTAAAAAAAAAAATTTATGATTTTTTTTTTTATTTAATACAGCTGTCAATTTTTTTTTTTTTAATTAAATAAATTGATTTAGTATTTTTTGTTTATATAATCACCACACCTAGTGCAATCAACTATCAGAAATTTTGATCATGTCAAAATATAATTGTTGTGGATTTAAAAAAAAAAAAAAAAAAAAAAAAAAAAAAAAAAAAAAAAAAAAAAAACTGTCATCTAAATCTACACTGTGAAAAGTGGACCCTGTAAAAATGAAAGTAAATAATGTAAATTAATATTACGAAAATGAAAAAAATAATAATAATAATAATAAATAATTAAAATATAAATTAATAAAGAGAAAGTTTACGTACATTACTATTACCATCAGAATGACCATAAAAAATATACATTACAGGGGTAGTTAATAAAATACATGTAGATGTATATATAGATATTGGCACTCACAGCAGACGTGCTCGCTCCGTTTAGTTTTGAATAGCGGTTTTTAAAAATAGGTATAAATATATGTGTACTAAATGATAATGTTAATTTATAATATAATAATAATAGTACACTAGAAAAATGATTGATATAAAGTAAATGTGGCGGTATCCGGTCACGTTATCACGGTAAAAACCGCGGAAAACCGCGCAACTGACACACCTACAGGTATTACTACCGCCCAGTCTTCTACACTACTCCATTTTCAATACCAGGACGGCCATCTTGCTTATTGTGTATGCGCGTGTGTGACGTAAGGGGTGAAGAGAACGAATTACGGAGTTTCACGAGTTTTTACGAAGTTTTGCGGGATTTCAAGGAAATACTTTGCGCGCGAAATTTGAATTTTTTTAATCAATTCAATTTTTTTTAAAAATTTCATTAATATTTATAATTAAAATGTAATAAAAAATCTGTTTCTTTTATTATTTGATTAAAAAATAATTTTTTTTTTTTAAATTAATTATTCAAAGATATTAAAAATTCGCAGCCGAATGAAGTTTGGCGAAATTAAGAGCTAGTCCGCCATTTTTGATAAAATTCTCACTTCAATTTTTATTTCTTCGATTTTATTTAAATAAAAATTTACATTTGCGGGAAATTCATTTATTTTTAATTAATGCAATGGCAAAATTGTAAATATATATATATATATATATATTTTTTTTAATATAATGTAAAAAAGGCCCGATCGTTGATAAACATTCACGGTTGTTAATTATTTTTAGTTTTTCGTTAATTTTTAATAATCGCGCGGGAAATTTAGATAAAAAAAAGTTTCCGAGTATTGATTAAAATTAGTGAAGTTATTTAAAGAGCCGTGGATATAAGAAATAAATAGTTTGAATAAAAACGATTTATTGCCAGAAGAAAATAAATGTAAAAGGGGGTGAAAAAATATAAAGGGCAAAAGTACGCGGAGATTGCGCGGAATGGAGCCAGCTGGATGCTGCGTTAATGATCAATACTTTTCTCCATTTAATCTGTCATTCTGTTGTCGGACGTCTGTTTTGTAGACAAACTTGGTTATAAAATGGGATCGCCGAGTCATTTGTGTCATCGAAAGAACAAACGTAACTATTTATTTATTTTTTATTTTTAAAAATATTTAAAAAAAATTTTTAATTTATGTTTGAATTTTTTAGTGATCAACGAAATGGAAGATGAAACAATAGAAGACATCTCAGAGTCCGTTGATGACTTGAGAGAACGATTAGCAAATGTCAAGAGGATGATGAAGGAACAGAGTGGCTACACCCTGGGCGAACTCGCGGCCAAGAAAAAAGGAAAATCCGATGTTATAAATGGCGATTTACTGTCTTTGATTTTTGCTGGTGTCTTCTTTGTTGTTATGGGTGCTAGTTGTTGGGCTTTTTATAATCTTTATCGAGCTGTTCTCAAAAAGTTCCCTTCTCATCATACTGAACTTTAATTATTATTATTATTGTTATAATTATTATTATTGATAATATTATTATATTAAATTAATAATTATTTATTGTGTGATTTTGTTGTAATGATATTTAAAAAATATTTAATGTAATTATTGAAGAAATAATATTTATAAAATTAATTACGTTTCTTGTTTTTTATTTCTTCCTAAATATTATTATTATTATTATTATTATTATTATTATTATTATTATTATTATTATTATTATTATTATTATTATTATTATTATTATTATTATTATTATTATATCGCCTTCGCTTTAATAAAATAAACATTTCTAACGAAAGAAAATAATTAAAATAATTTTATTTTTTCTTTCGAGACTAATTCTTTAGTATTAATCTTTACAAACAGCATTTTATTTGTTTTAATTTAGTTTAAAAAATGAAATTGCCTTAAATAATTTTTACAGACTAATATAAATTTGAAAATATTAAATCCAATAAAAAAAAAATAACCAAATGCAGATTTAGATCCGGAAGTAATAGATGAGCATTTATAATTTTATAAATAATCATAAAATGTACTTTTTTAATAAATATTTCTGTACCAATTTAATACTTAATCATATTAACTCAAACGTAGTTTATTTATCTAAATTTTTTTTATCAAAAAACAGTAATAAGCTAAATAAAAAAGATATTAGTAAAATCTAATAAGTTTTTTTTTTTACTAGTTACTAAGAATATTTATATTGGTCATTTAATGCATTTTTGATATATTTTTCATACATACATATATATAAATATATAAAATATATGGAAAATTTTTACATATCTTTATTTTTCAGGATATTTATCCCAAAAAAAATTAGGAAATTTGCTCCAAAAGTGGCTTAAAAATTTTTTATTTTTTGAAATAAGCTTTAATTTTTATTAAGCAATAATATTTATTGATGATTCTAGTATTCAACAATAAAAATTCGTCTTTATTTCGTATATTATGTAATCTTCTCTTTAAAATATTTCATCAAGCTCTTCATTTTATCCTTACTGAATTATTTCATATAGATTTTCATTCTTTTCCTAAATTAATAGATTTATCTTTCAACTTTGAAAAGCTTCGATTTATTAATTTCAACTGTTAGGTAAATAAACTTTTGATAATTGTTCTCAACTTTTTGTTGCTGCAGTATCATATACTGCTAAATTCAATTTGATTTTAGATCATATACAAATTCTTGTGACATTTCATTTTTTTTACTATCTTGAAGATAATAGTAATCAAGTAGATTCAACAATCTATTTTTTTTTTAATTCTACCTTAACTATGCCACATGTAGATTTAAAAATTTCCAAAATTTTAAGGCATGCTTTCGACTTGTATCTCTTGATGCTTCCTAGTTTCATAAAATAAAAAACTGGATAGGAAATAAATACAAAAGTTTATACTTATAAAAATTAAAAATATTTATTGTTTAATTCCCACGTTTTACAATATGTACACAACTGTTACTGAACTTAGTTCAGTATGTGTTTCGTCAGTCGAAACAATTCATTACATCTTAGCCTATTTTTTATGTCCTTAACATAAAAAAAAAAAAAAAAAACTGCAAAAATAATTTTTTTTTTGTTTCAATTTAATTAAAAAAAAAAAAAAACATAAATCAGCTGATTTGTGAAAACACAATTTTTAAAAGTTTACTCAAAAAATAAATTTTAGAAGAAATTTTCTCCGTAGGAATTAAAAAAAAATAAAATTATCAGTGCAATTAAAAAAAAAATAGAAGTCAGCTGATTTATGATACTAAAATCAGACTTGAAAATTTTAAGTTTATTGAAAAAAATTTGCAATGTAAAAATAAAAAGAAAAACTGTGAGTGCAATTAAAAAAATTTTTTCTTTCAAATTTTAATTTAATAAATGAAACAAAAATAAAAAATTGAAGTCAGCTGATTTATGATATTGAAAATAGAACAGACAATTTTTAGAAATTTACTCAAAAAATAAATTTTCTCCGTAGAAATTAAAAAAAATAAAACTATCAGTGCAATTTTAAAAATTAGAAGTCAGCTGATTTATGATACTGAAGATTTAAAGTTTACTCAAAAAGTTTATTAAAAAAAATTGCAAGAAAATGGGTGAGTGTGATTAAAAAAATTTTTTTTTCAACTTCTAATTTAATAAACGTAAAAAATATAAGTCAGCTGATTTATGACATTGTAATCAGACATCAGACATTAGACAGTTTCTCAATCTTCAATTATTAATTAAAAAACAGATAAAAAAATTCCTCGGGTATAAATAAAAAAATCACTAAACAAAAAATCATCAGATTACTAATTTCAGTGTCCAAAACTAAGTGTTAGTGCCTACCACAAAAAATAAATAAAATAAACACAGTGACGTGAACCCTAACCTCAAAATGATACTTTAAATTGAGAGACATCTGATAATTTTTCTAATTTTTTTAACAAAAAAATTATAGCAAGAAAATTTAATTGAAAAATTGAATCTTTAGAAGCTTAAAAAAATTATAAACGATATTTTTATAAATAATTTTCTATGTTTAGTTAATCAAAAGATTGTCAAGTGTCTTTTAACTTCAGCCTGATATTTCAAAGCATGTAATGCATCGCGTAAACATCCATCTTTTTCGAATAGACAATTCCTCCAGTGAGACAAAAAAAATGACACCTTATTTTCTGCGAAAAAATCACCAGCTGGTGTCGAGCTACCACCGGAACATAATCCTGTCATTATTCGCGATAGTGACAAGTGCGTTAACCCTGACAATTATTTACCACCTGTTCGGATACGTAAATACCTCCAAGGAAGTGATCTACTCTCGAGTTTCAATCGACGCAGAGACCTTGGCGTCTCTCCCCCAAGTGACAGTCCCGAGATCACTGAAGTCCTCAGCAAAAAACCTAACCTGCACGCACTTCACCTGCTTCAACGTGTACCGGTGCGGACAGGAAGGCAGCAAGCTGCTGATCTACGTGTACCCGCTGGAGAGTTTCCTCGACGAGGACGGCACAATAATAAACAACTTATCCCGTGAATTTTTGCAGATCCTCCAGGCGATAATCCGGAGCAAGTTCTACACGCCGGACCCGTACCAAGCGTGTCTGTTCGTGCCTTCAATAGACACGCTGAACCAGAACAGGCTGAACGTCCAGGCAGTGGGCCGCGCGCTGGCCTCCCTGGAGTTCTGGAACCACGGTGAGAACCACCTGATCTTCAATTTAGTATCCGGCGTATTCCCGGACTACAACACCAGCCTGGACGTCGACATCGGCAGGGCGATTCTCGCCGGCGCAGGATTTTCTACTTTGACTTTTAGGAACAACAACGAGATCCTGATCCTCCACCCGTGCCTGAACCACAATCCGATGAGCAGTTCCGTTCGCTGCAGCAACTCCAGGGTCTACAAGTACCCAGATGTCTTGACTTCGGGGATCTTCTGTTTGGTGATACGCTCAGCCAGGTACGGGCAAACCGTCCTGATGGACTCTCTCGCCGCAGGATGCATCCCAGTGGTTATTTCAGACTCTATCGTGATGCCTTTTGGAGATCTGATCGACTGGAAGCGCGCTGCGGTGTTTGTCCGCGAGGTTGATATCTTGGGGGTCATTTCCACGCTGAAAAATATTTCTGCGACCCGCATTGAGGAGCTGAGGAGCCAAGGTCAGTGGTTGTGGAACAGGTACTTGAATTCTGTGGATGCAATTGTCAACACTGGGCTGGAGATTATCAACGACAGAATTTTTCCCCAGGAAAGCAAGGACTATAATTACTGGAACAGCAGGGTCAGTTCCTCCCCGCTGTTTCTTCCGGTCACTGCGCCTAAGACTCATGGGTTCACTGCTGTCATCCTGACTTATGACCGAGTGGAGCTCCTGTTCTCGCTGATCACCAAGATTGCCCAGGTTCCGAGCTTGTCTAAGATCCTGGTGGTCTGGAACAATGTCAAGAAAGACCCGCCGGTCTCTGGCAGGTGGCCCAAGGTCAACAAGTCCCTCCAGGTGATCAGGACCAAGGAAAATAAATTGTCAAACAGGTTTTATCCGTACGATGAAATTGAAACTGAAGCTGTCTTGTCGATTGATGATGACATCGTCATGCTCACGGCGGATGAACTTGAATTTGCTTATGAAGTCTGGAGGGAGTTTCCGGATAGGATTGTTGGGTTTCCCTCCAGGACTCACACCTGGGACAATGAGACGCAGTGCTGGAGGTATGAGAGCGAGTGGACTAATGTCATTTCTATGGTACTCACTGGCGCTGCTTTTCATCACAAGTATTGGATGTACTTGTATACTACCTCCATGCCTGGAGATATTAAGTGGTGGGTTGACGCCCATATGAACTGTGAGGATATTGCTATGAATTTTTTAATTGCTAATACTACTGGAAAGTCTCCGATTAAGGTTACTCCCAAGAAGAAGTTCAGGTGTCCCGAGTGCACTAATACTGAAATGCTGTCCGCTGATTTAGCGCACATGGCTGAACGGACTAGGTGTATTAATAAGTTTACTAGGATTTATGGACACATGCCGCTTAGGTCGGTTGAGTTTAGGGCTGATCCGGTTTTGTTTAAGGATGTGTTTCCGGAGAAGCTCAAGAGGTTCAATGCTATCAAGAGTTTGTAATTTTTTTATTGTAAGTTTCAATATGGAGCTATTTTATTAATACTAAAATTTAAATCTGTTAATTTTTTGGATTTTTACAACAAATAAATTATTATTAAAAAAAAAATTTAGTTAAAAAGTTTCTCATGTGAAAATTAATAAAAATTACAAGTGAAAATTTTTAGAAGCATTTTTTTATTGTAATTAATTTGTTAAAAAATTTTTAAAATTGACAGCTGACCGCTAACTTCAGTATTATTACTATTATTATTAATTGATGTTGTTTTCTTTACAGGTATTCATCATAGTGACTATTTTAATCAAAGAATTAATTAAGTGAACAATTGAGGATTAATTATTGATAGTCAACAGTATATTTAAACCCATGATAAGTTGTTATTGTTATTATTTTTAATATTATTATTATTGTTACTGTGCAGTGCGCGAGTCTAACCTAGTAATATAGTTTGACATATTAAATTACGATGAAATGTCAAAGTGAAGATAAAATGAGCGAATTGTCAGGTATTTTATTTTTTTTACTAAAATTATTGTTTAAAATCTAAAATAATAATTATTTATCATTTATACAAATGATAATAAATAATTTTGTTTAAGTTTTTACTGGAAAAATATTTTTTGGAGTTTATTGTTTTTGTGACTCGGAAATCTGGCCGAATTTTTCAAGTTACTTGTTTTGCAAATATTTTGTAAATCTAAATAGAACTTTTTAATTTTTAAAAATATTTTTTTGGTTTAAAATTTTAATTATTAATTTTGTATTTACTTTTTTTATTTTTTTTTTACTTGAAATTTGACAGAAATTAATTGCTGTGTAGAATATTTACACGAAATATTATGTCATATTTTTTTTAGTATTGAAAAAATATGTTAACCTCTAAATTCAGCAAACCGAAAAAATTTTTAATTTTTAAAAAATTAAATTATTAAAAGAAAGTTTATGACATTAAATTTAGCTGTCGCTTGACAATTATTTAATTTTTTTCAACAAAAAAGTTTGCTCCATTATTTAAAAAAAAATTGCATTTTTTATTTTTTAAAATTTCTGTCAATTTTTCTTTTTTTCATAATTTATTTGTTACAAAAATTCTTAAAATTATCAATTAACTGCTAACTTAATTTTCATATAAAATTTTTGTTTTATCAGAATTTAAATTTATAAAAAAAATAACTTGAAATTTTTCATGATAGTCTTTGACCTTGTGATTATAAATTCCAATAATAATTTGAAAGAATTTTATCATGTTTAACAACCTTAATTTCAAGATAAACAATTGTTTGTTTAAAAATTTTTTTATTTCATTAATTATTATTATTAAAAATCTTTAATAAATATGATAATTAAATTAGCAGACATATGACAAATCTTAGAATTTTTAAAACGAAAAAATTAATTGTTAAAAAAATTCCTGATACTGAAATCAACTTAATTTTTTTTTAATTTTTCAACAAATCAATTAAAATAAAAAAAAAACGCATTAAAAAATTTCCACTTGTGTTTTTTTTAATTTCCACAAGTTGAATTTTTTTATTAAATTTTTTTCACAATAATATAATTATAAATTTCTAATTTTTTGTTATAAAATTTCGAATAATACTAAAGTTAGCCTACATTTTTAATTTTTTTTTTTAATAATTAAATTAAAACAAAAAAAAATTTTTTTAAAAAGTAGACTTACAGTTTTTAAATTTTTTTTTTTATTTTTTTATAATAATTATTTTAATAAAAAAAAATTCTAAAAATTTTTAAATGTCAGCTAACTTAATTTTTTAAAGTTTCTAAACATAGAATTTTTTCTAAAATTTATTATAAAAATCTAAAAAATTGTTAAATTAAGTATCAATAAATTCAACCGTGCTAAAACCTAACTAGTAATAATTTTCCAGCTGTAGTGGGTGCTCTACTAGACGGACTGAACGACAAAAGTGACCAAGTAACATGCTGCATCAACGAATCAATCCGTCAGATATCAACGCGCAGCCCAGCAGTAGTTCTCCACGCGACAATATATTATTTCGAGTTACATAAAAAAATAACAGCAGCCCATACATCAGCTATTTTGCGTATCATCACGGACACTTTGAACAGCAGCAGTAGCAGAATTAATCCCTCCAGCGATCCCAGTGATAATAGCAATGCCACTGACAATTGCAATGACAATGAAGAATCAAACTCCAGCCGCCAAACATTGGAGATGCCTACCCTGGCGGATTCCGTAGCAGAATTAGCGATCGAAAAGCTTTCAGAATTCGAAGTAGAAGCAACAGAAGTGCTGGTCGCGCTAGGCAATCGCTACTGCAACCAAGCAATCGGCAACATCTTGAACAAGTTTGAATTCGGTAGCATTCCCAAGTCTTCAGCAATGATCCGAGCGCTGGGACTGATCGCCGCGAGCAATCCGAACGACGTGGTGCCTTTTATAAAACTGACCTTGACATTCGTGCTGCCTTTCTTGAACCAAGCTCAAGAAGAGCACCAGAAGCTAGCGCTGTGCTTCGTTGTAGGAAAATTCGCCGAGGCGATAAACGAGTCCCTCGGCAACCTGGATATGAATTCAGAATCTCGTATCACGCGTGACAGCTTTGCCGAAGAAGCGAGCTTTGTCTTCGAGTTCCTGACCAGTAGTTCCTGGATGAAGCCAGCTTCAGCGACGAAGAACCGGCTGGCTGAAGCAGTATTGAGCGCACTGTGTCCAATTCTGCTGCTTCTGCCAACCGGTAAAAATCTAAACGAGACTATCAAGTTGATCCCCTCGGTATTGAACTTCTGCAAGCACCCAACGACCCGGTTCGCAGCTACCAAGCTGATAGCGACAATCCTGATCGACAACGACCGTCACAACGACAGCCAGGCCCGGGAGCTGCTGCGTCCTCACCTGGAACCGATCCAGCAGATCCTCTTCGAGCTGGTGAACGTGACTCCTGCCTTTGAAACAAGGTCCAGCTTGTCCAGAGACGCTCTGCTGACTCACTACGAAGTTCTCCAGTGCTACCGGGCGATAGTCACTCTGTACCCAGAAGAAGGGCTGGACCTGGTCCTGCACCACCTGAGATCTCCAGCCCCGCAGTCGCATCGCGGCAGGGCTCTGGTAATCATAAGACACCTGATCAACACCCTGCCAACGGAGGACGACCTTTCGCTCCAGCGAATCGCCCTGAGCATCCAGAACATCCTCGGAGACAGCGGGGGTACCACAGTTCGTCATCTAGCTGGTCCGATAATTGCGCTGCTGGCGCATCCTAGTCTTAATCTCTTGCCTTCGCAGCGCGCAAACTTGATCCGCTTCATCATAATCCGGTGTGGTGATGATACAGAGAGCCAAGCGTACGAAGAAGCTTTGTTCTTGCTGGCTAACACAGTTGCTGGGGCTGAAAACTGGCTTTGGACTGCTTTGCTGAAGGCCTTGCTAGATCCGACGTATTCATTGGCAGTGGTGCCGATTCTTCGTGGCCTGGCAGCTCTGGTAGGAAAAGTCGTCCACCAGATGGACAACGAGGGAAGCAACTCCTTCAAGGAATTCTCAGGGCCGAAAGTCCTGAAAAGATGCTTGGAATTGTTGGAGGATGATAAAAATTGCATGGCAGTGGTATCATTTTTAAAATCCGCGGCTCCGTTGTTTGGACACCAATTGAAGCCTGAGTGGGACATCTCGCTGGGAAAGATATCTTCGCTTCTTGAAGAAGGGAATGATGATTGGAAGCACCAAATGGTAGAGCTTATGGAGACCAGTCGGCTGTTAGAGGGCGCTGATTGGGCTGGAAAACTTTCCAATGAGATGGTTCAGGGAGAAACTATAAAAAGCTCCACGACTATTTATCTCGCAGCGGTTACTGATAATCCTAATCACTTGTCTGTTCTTGTAGACATGTCAAGACTTAATCCGTTTAACGAAGTGTATTCTCGCGCAGTAGGAATTGCAGCTAAGCGCCACCTGTCGGTAATTATGACCAAGATGCAAGAAGCATGCGACGTTATCGACAGCCAAAAGAATCCCACAAAGTTATTTGGGCTAATGAAAAACTCGGTCGCTGTCACTGCAGTCGAAGCGACTAAGGCGAGCTTGCTTCGTTGTTATGGAGAAATTTTTTTAACTGCAAGAGATCCTGAGCTGGTTTATAAAACTTATATTGCGGAGAATAAACACGTGCTGCCGTGGATTATCAAGCAGCTGACGGATTGCAAGGAAGTTACTACTAAAGAAGCTGGGCTGTTTGCTTTGGAACAATTGGCCAAGATTGTCGCAGCTAAGCCGAATTCTGATCAAGATCTGACTTCTAGTACTACTGTGCCTAGTTTGAAGTCCAAGGGAGCTTGCTTGGCGACTTTGCTGTCGCTTTTGCAGTCTCACACCGGGTACAGACCGATTCAGCTGTACCCCCAGCTGCTGAAGACGATGATCGCGCTGCTAAAAGTTCCTCCAATGCTGACTGACGAGGAGCAACAAGTGCTGATGGGGACCATTTTGGACAAAGTGATCGGCGCTAGTGCGGAAATCGACTTGATTTTGAAGAAAGAATCCAAGAATCATGTCGTCCAAAGACTTGGAGCAGTCAGCAGTGAAATGGTAGGTGATTCTGCTAATAATTTAGCTGAGTTTGTGGAGATTATCATGCCCTGGATGCAGTCTAAGACTCCAGTGGAGCGAAAGATGACCTTGCTGGTCCTGCGAACGACTTTGAAGTCTTACTGCCATGCGCTGAAGTACACCTACCCTGAAGGAAAGTTAGAAGCTGGAAAGCTTCTAGGCAGAATAATCTGCTGGTCAGCAGACTCGGAGCGTCTGCTCCGGCCGATTATCATCGACTCTCTGGCTCTGACTTTAGAAATAGCCGCGAGACATCACAGCAGTGGTCACCCGTTCGTCGAAGGCAGCAACGATCTGGAAGAATCCAAGCTCCGGTTGATCAGCGAAGACATAAAGTCCCCTGACGACGTCTACGACGGCGTGCTGATGCTCGCTAAGACAGTCTGCCAGAGAGTGACCTCTGGAGAAGTGGTGGCGATGGCCGAGGGCTTGATAGAAGGACTCTTATTGAGGGAAGAAAACTCCCTAGCAGCTGGAATTTCCCTGAGCCAGTTGTTCCGGATCAGAGGCGATGAAATTCCCAGGTCTGACTTGTACCTGATTGACAATATCGTCACCCAGATGCGCCAGATAGAGAACGCGAGTTGCAGGCACGCTGCCGCTACTGCCATCAAATCTCTGACTCTTCATCACCCGGAGGAGGTGATAGAACACCTGCTGCACCAGCCCTTGCCCCCGGACCGTGGAACTGAGGAAAGCTGGAGGGAACTGGGCAGTGATGAAGAGACAGGCCTGGTGGCGGTAGATTTCCTGGTGAACCGCTTGGAGAACAACAATCTGTTTGCGGAAGCTCCCTCGCCAACCAATGGATCCTTGACCAATCGCAGTGACGTAAACAAAACAGCTTCCTTGGCGTCTCTAGCAGCAGTGATAGCTCTAGGACACGTTCTCCAGTCAGCAAAGTCGGAACTGTTGATAAGCTCACGGCTCGCTGAGCTGATCACCTGCTTGATAAAGTACCTGGCTGGTTGGTTGCATGCAGACACGCCAGCTTCTGTCTTGAGTACAAAGTTTGGGTTTGTTCCCAATCGCAAGGCCTGCAAGTTGAACCCTTACAGGCAAGTCTACACAGTCTTGACGAATTTGCTGACTGTCATTGACATCAACGTCGCCTCCGGGCTGCTGAATGACAACCCGAGGTTTGAATCCGACACCCAGGCCAGTGACAGCTTGATATCAACAGTCCGTTCAGTTCTCCGGTGTCTTGGAAGGAAGGCTGGGTCGAAGGACGACTTGCTGATCTCCGTCGCTCAATCTATCGGGAAGTTGGTGACCAGCCAGATTGCTACTCAGCGGGCCGTAGCGATCGCTTTTTACGGAGAGCTGATCGGCCAGGTTGATGCGGATCCTATTTGGCTGGACTCCATCATCACCACGTTGTTAGAAGCCAGGTCTGATTCGTCGTTTCTGGTGAGGAAGCTCGCGATCCAAGGACTGTCTAACATTCACAAGCTGGACACCCAGCAGCTGAATGAGTTCTACGACAACAGCGTGGCGGCGCTGCTGGACGGGTTGGAAGAACTGCCGACCAATGGCGGGCTGGTAGCTGGTGGGGGTAGCCAGGTGATTCTTGAATCCCTGAGGGGCTTGGAGACTCTGCTGGGGCTTCAGACTGCCGGCAGGGCTGTTAGTCCCAGGGTGGTGTTGTCCTTGAAGTCTTTTGTTGACAAGCAGGACAACTGGGACATGCGGCTGGCTGCTGTTGGAGCTCTGGGAGCTGTTTCTCGCGGCTGGTTGAAATCTTTGAAGACTTATGATGATGATGACGTTACTGATCATCTTCTAGGATGCTTGCCTTGTTTGACAGTCAGGCTTGAGGATGTTAATAGTCTCGTCGCTAAAGTTGCTCGAGAAACTCTGGTTAGTTTTTCAAATCTTCTGCAGTCGTCGTCTTTGGCTCAAGTTATCAGAGGACATCTTTCTTCTTCGGCTAATGCTGAGTTCAGCGTTGAGAATTTCTACCGGGAGCTGGTTAAGGTCTTGATGATTGACCTGCCGGTCAGGGCTCAGGAGATGAGGAATGCCATGGTTCGTGGGTACTCTAGGTCTGAGGTAGCTACTACTCGCGCTACTGCCGTTCTTATCTTGGGGTTCTTTGGACAGCCCAGGCCCGAAGACGTTCAAAGGATGCTACAGCTTCTCAAGGATAAGGACAATAGTGTTAAGTCCAGGGCGGCTAGGGCACTCGCTTTTGGGTTTACTACTTGAATTAATACTTGTAATTCCATTGTTACTAAATATTTATAAAATAAAATTTGTACATATTATTATTATTATATATTGTTAATTGAATTTAATTATTTACTAAATTTTATTTTATTTTATTTATTGTGCAGTTTCTCGATGCACATACTGAGCTGTTGGAGTCTGTGAAGAAGATGTCGCATGTTTGCACTAGACTGTCCAGGGCCGCTAGTGTCTTTTTCTTGATGACGGGGCTGCTGTTGCCCAATTTCAAAGTGCATTCGGGCTAATCTTTCTTGTTGCTCTCTGATTTCTGTCATTTGTTCCATGCTGCAGTCTTTGCCTATATATTTAATTAATCTATATTATTTGGTCTCTATCTCTAGATACATAATTAAGAAATGACCTTGTATCTTTTGAAATATTGACATTTTTAAAAATATAAGCTCATCCCGATGTTACACTCATCGAGACCTTTCATTTGAGTACTCACATCAATTTTTATATATTTATATATATTATATATATGTATGTATGAAAAATATATCAAAAATGCATGTGGGTACTCAAATGAAAGCTCTTGATGAGTGTAACACCGGGGTGAGCTTATGTCTTTAAAATATGTATTATATAAATTTATGTATATGAAAAATATATCAAAATGCATGTAATTAAGAAATGACCGTGGATCTTGTGAAATATTGACATTAATTAAATAATCAAAAAAGTTTAAAATTACTCACCAAAGGCACGAAGGTTCCCGCTATGAAAGTCTTCAAGCAGCTGCAACAAGGCTTGTTCCATTCGCCGGACATCTGGGACCTCTGACAAAAAGGAATGATGCTTGCATGCTTGTATGCTTGCTGTTGCTTTTTATTTATTGGTTTTTAAATAAAATTGTGCGGGATATTTAATAAAACAAACAAAAATAGCGTGCTGATAAGTGGAATAGGAAGGTCAATAAAAAGCTTAACTTAAATAAATAAATAATTAATTACTATTTATAAAATTATATGTTATCTTGGAAATTTTTCTAATTCATATTTTGATTAAAATTATATAGTCGAAAAATATTTTTTAATTAATATTCAAAAAATTAATTTAAAGTTTAAAAAATATATTTATAACACTACACGTTATTGCAAATTAAAACCTATTAAAAATTTTATTATTTATTATTTTTTTTTTAATTTATTACAAAATATGAGACTTGAAAAAATTTCAAGATAATTGGTGCAATTTTTTTTTTTTTTTAATAAAAAAAATTATCAGTTTCTTTTTTTAAATAAAAATAAAAAATTTTATGAGTGACTATTAAAAAAAAAAAAAAAAAAACTTTTTTTTAAAAATATCAATTTTTTTGTCGAAAATTCATTTTTTTTAAATAAAATAAAATACCTCTGTGCTGACGAGTTCTACTAGTAAAATCCGATTTACTAGACCGCTGTTTATCTTTTTCATTAACATACATAACCCGGGATTGTTGTAATAATTGGTGGTGATTCCCATGAGAGTTAACTTTTCCAGAGACCATTGATCCTTGGCTGGTAGCTTGTTCAGAGCTGGTCTTGCTGATTATTGGCGAAGTTTGTGCGTTACTTTCCCATAATACTTGTTGCTGTTAATAAAAAAAAAAAAAACAAACCATCAATAATAAATTAATTAAGATAAAATTTTTATTTTTAAATTTAATTCAACAAATTAATTGTGAAAAATTATTTTTAAAAAATTGCATTTTAAATTTCTTAAAATTTTTACAGGTCCATTTTTTTAATAATTTTTTTTTTTGTTATAATTTAATTGTTAAAGAAAATTAAAACAATTGTTAACTGACAGCTAAATTTAATGTCAAGAAAAATTTATTTAAAAAATTCCATATTTTTTAGAAGCTCTAAAAAATTACAAGTGCAAATTTAGAAAAATTATTCTTTAGATCTAGTTTATTTTTAATGAAAATTAATTTACTATATATTTAATAATTAAACAAATTTGATAACAAATAAATAATGGCAAAAAAAATTTTTTAAAAATAAAAAATGCAATTTTTTTTTAATAATTTAATGTCATTTATTTTTAAAGAAAAATCAAGTGTCAACTAATTTTAATGTCATATCATTAAATTTGTAGATTTTATAAATTCTATATGAAAATTAATTTAGCAGATATTTGATAATTTTTAGAATTTTTGTTGACAAATAAATTATGAGAAAAAAAATAAGAAAAAAAAAATTGACATCTAGAAATTAAATAAAAAAAAATACAGTTTGTTTTTAAATAATTTTTTACAATAAATTTAATTGTTAAATAAAATTAAAAATTGGTCAGGTGACAGCTAATTTCAATGTCATAATTTCTATGCTAGAAATTTTGTTACAATTTATTTAAAATAAAAATGAAATTAATTTTTTAACATGAATTATTAAATAATAATAAAATTAATTATTGACTTACTGAAGATGCATGAGGAATGTAATTATTTTTACTAGGCTGAGACTTATCTGGACTAGTTGGCGGAGTGGCCTCGCCACTGGCATTTATGGTAGTTTCTTCATTTTCTTCTTCTTCTTCTTCCCTTACTAATTGTTGCAGCTCTCCACATCGAGATTCTTCGTTCATTTTTTATTTATTGTCAATTTCAAATCAATAACAAACACCTTTCTGCTTTTAAATTTATTTTCTAACCCCGAAAGACAAAGATAGAGAAACAGCTGGTAGCTGTCAAGCTTTGTCGGTAAGGAAGAAAATTTTATTTTCAGTAAAAAAAAAGAAAAAAAAATATGTCAATATTGATGTTGACGGAAAATGTTGTTTGTAACATTATTTTGTAAAATCTAATGAAATTTATCTGTGGAAAAAATTTATAAGTAAGGATTTTTAATCTTGATATTGTTAATTGTTAATTTAAGTTTTTTTAATTGTTAAGTATAATTTTTTGAGGTGAAAAATAGAATTAAGGTTATTAAAATTTTTTTTTTAAATTAATTTTAAGGACACTTGTGATTTGAAGAATTTATTTTTTGAATAAGTGTTGAAGAATTTTTATTTTAAATTAATGACACTGACATTAAATAACGTGTGACATTTTTTTGGATTTTCATGACAACAAAAATTTTTCTAAAAATTTTTTGTGTAGAAATTTTAAAAAAATTAAATAATATTAGTGTCAGTGAAAATTATAATTATGACATTAAAGTTAGCTGTCACTTGATAATTTTTTAATTTTCTTTAAAAAAAAAAATTTTCTCTAAAAAATTATTTTTAAAAAATTACATTTTTAATTTATTAAAATTTCTACAAGTTCATTTTTTTAATAATTTTTTTGTTAAAAAAAAATTCAAACAATTGTAAAGTGACAGCTAACTTTAATGTCATAATTTAATTTAAAAAATTTTTCTATTTTTTTCAACAATTAAATTGCAAGTAAAAAATTACTTTAAAAAAAAATTGCACGTATAATTTTTCAAATTTTCTACATGTGAAATTTTTTCTTTTAATTTTTGTTGTAAAATTTTTTCAATAAAAATAATTATAAAAATTTTCAAATGTCAGCTAATTTAATATATTTTTTTTTTCTGAATTAATTATAAAAATTAATATTAAAAAAATATTTACCAAAACAGAAAACAAAATTTGATGATCCCATGGATGAAAGAACAAATTGCTGATGTGTGGAATAGGAAAAATTCGTCAAGGACAGCCAAGAAAGCGTCGACGGCGACGTCAGGATCTTGCTCTGGATTACCATGTGCAACAAATGACAATAAAAACGATAATAAATCTAATAATAAAATGATCTCATTGACCGCAGCTTCTTCATCTTCTAATTCATTCAACATTTCTGTAATCAGGTAAAAAAAAAAAAAAAAAAAAAAAAAAAAAAAAAAAAATCTTTTATTGTTTTTAATTTCTCTACGCTTAAATCCGGCTTTACGGATACGTCCAGCAAATCTCCTTCCAGGCTGTTAATTTAGTTAATTATTATTAGTATTTTTTTTATTTTAATACATTTTTTTAAACCGATAGGGGGAACACCACTGTGACGATAAAAAAAAAAAGAGCTGATTTTCGGGAATTTTTTTGACACGTAAAATAAAGGAATTGGGGGATCGGATTTTTTTTATTTTATTAAGGGTACATTAAAAATTATTACCCTAAATTTTTATTGAAAAATATTTAATTATTACAAAGTTATTAACAATCTCGCAGATCACTAGAAAAAATTTCCCCCTCCATGGTCGGTTCGATAACTCAAAAACGGATTTTCTGAAAATAAAAACCCAAATTGCTTTTTAATCAGCAAGGATGTAGTTATTGTCGCACGTATGGAATTAAAAAAATTTTTATTTTAAAGATTTTTTTAGCCGGGTTAAAAAAAAAAAAAAAAAACAGTAAGAATAATGAGAAAATTTTCAATCATTCGCCATTTTTTTTTTTAAATGAAAATTTTCAAAATATTTTTTAATAAAAATTTAGGGTAATAATCTTCAATATACCCTTAATAAAATAAAAAAAATCCGATCCCCGAATTCCTTTATTTTCCGTGTCAAAAAAATTCCCGAAAATCAGCTCTTTTTTTTTTTATCGTCACAGTGGTGTTCCCCCTATCGGTTTAAAAAAATGTATTAAAATAAAAAAAATACTAATAATAATTAACTAAATTAACAGCCTGGAAGGAGATTTGCTGGACGTATCCGTAAAGCCGGATTTAAGCGTAGAGAAATTAAAAACAATAGCAATAAAGCATTTCTACGGTCAAGATCCATCAAAAGTGTCATCAGGGTTCCACCTAATCCACGCGGAGCACATCCGTCAGTTGTCTGACGACAGCAGCCTGGTTGAGGAAAACGTGTCAGCATCGGACGAGCTGCTGATGATCCAGGTCCGCCCGTTGGTAAAGATAAAGGAGCTGACGGAAGATTCAGTGAAAGGACCTGGAGTAGAAATGATCCTAAAAGCAACAAGTCACTTATCGGAAGCAAAGCCTCCTAGACCGACACCAACGACGGACTGCCCGGCGGATTTCCAGGCAGAAATCCGTAAGATCTTGATAACTCTAGTGGAAGCATCAGCAAAAATTCTGATGAACAGTCCGGAGGCTTCAACGCTTTACGAAATAATCCGGGAGACGTTGGAGCTGCGTTACAGACCTCCTTACGACCCGAAGACGGTGAAGTACCTGACGGACATCGGGTTCTCGGAAGCAAAAGTGCTGCGGGCGTTGAGAATCTGCAAAATGAACGTCTCGGAAGCTCTTGAGTGGCTGATTGAGCACCAAGAGGACCCGGATGACTGCGACAATGACGACTACCTGTCTCTCCCCTCGATTCAGGCCGACGGGGAGCCCAAAATTGAACCGGAAAAAGGGGCAGGGCCCAGCTCGGGCTCCCCGACTGGAAACAAGCCGGGAAGCTCTCGGAGAAAGAGCATCAAGGAAGCCTGCTTTGACATCATCAAAGGCTCCAAGGACTCTGGGAAGAAAGACACCAACCTGGTGTACATTGTCGGGCTGCTGCTCCAGAGTTTTCATCAGTACAAGCAGCTCGAGTTCCGTCCGAACCACAAGATCAAGGAGTCCTTGATAGAAATGGGCTTCCAGGAGAAAAATGTCGTTGAAGCGCTCAAGATCACCGGGAATAATCAGTTCAATGCCTGCGAGTGGCTTCTCGGGGTCAGGAATAAAAATTTACACGATGTTGATCAGGGCCTCGATGCTGATAGTCCCATTTACAAGGCTATTATGACCAATCCTCATATTCAGCTGAGTCTTACTAATCCTAAAATGCTTCTGGCTTATTTGTCTATTCTAGAGACTCCTTCGTCCACCAGCATTTGGATTAATGATCCGGAGGTCTCTCCCGTTTTGAGCCAGATTTTTAAAACTTATCATGCGGAGAAACACGCTATTCATATGAATAGATATGAAAATTCAGATAATTAATTGGAATTGTTATTGCACTGAAAAATTTAATCTAAAAAAAATTAGCAATAAAAAATTTATTTCGTGAAAAAAAAAAAAACAACTTTATTTCTTAACTGAAAAAATTTAATTTTTGGTAATTATTGACAAGTCGTCCACAATTTTTATTTTTCTTAACGAAATTTTTATTTGATTTCACTGATGTAATTTTTTTTTTAAAATAAGGTAAAAGTCCCAATTATTAACGGGTCTAAATATTGACACCATAAATTATTTTTAAACATATTTAATTATCTGTAATAAGAATAACTTATTATAAATTTTTATTAAATTCTAAGTAATAAAAAAATTGAAAAAAATTACTCTCAGTTCAAAATATTAAATATTAATTATTTAAAAAAAAAAAATTACTGACAAAAATCAAGATATTTGTTTTCTTCAAAATTTTTTATTTTATTTCTTTAATTTATTGTTTTTCACAGCAAATTTTTAAAATAACAATTAAAAATTGTATTAATTGGATTACATTAATCATCATCCAAATATTTGGTATCTGATCTCACAGCAACCTTTCACTTTATCCCTAACTAAACATCTAAACAATGAAAGTAATAAAAAGAGTTGGTAAGTTTACATTAATGATAATTTTTGCAATAACAAATATACTAAAGTAATGGATTATAAGTATGACACATATGATTCAACATTAATACTAAGTATTGTCTTCATATCAACATAAATTTAGCGCAATAATAATTAAATTTTACCAAAAAATAAACACTAAATCCCTATAAAAGAAGAAAAAATATTTTTTAATGCAGTTCACTTTTGTTAGGTAATTAAAAATATTAATAATGTTTATCAAAAGTATTTATTTTTTTATTTTCATCCTTTCCTTCGTATTTACTCAAGGTAAATTATTTTTTAGTTGAAAGAAAATTACTATTATTTTCTAATTAATTTCATCTCTTCTCAATAAAAAGCCTGTGTGGGACTTATGAAGCCTCGTTGCTAGGCAACGGTTGCTAGGGGGCGTTGCAAAAGTTTCCGTTACTTAGCAACCTTAGGAACGCCCCTTAACTGTTGCTTAGCAACCGTAGTAACGCCTCTAATAGTTTTAGGGGCGTTACTTAAGTTGCTAAGACACAATTACTAACATTTAGGGGCGTTGCTAAATTTGCTAAGCAACAATTGTTAAGGGCGTTGCTACGCAACGATTTTTAGGGGCGTTGCTAAAGTTTCCGTTACCTAGCAACCTTAGGAACGCCCCTTAACAACTGTTGCTTAGCAACCTTAGCAACGCCCTTAGCTTATAGTAGTTAATCAACGGTTGCTAGGGGCGTTGCTGAAGTTTCAGTTTCATAGCAACCGTAGTAACTCCCCTGGTAACGCCTCTAATAGTTTTAGGGGCGTTATTTAAGTCGCTAAGACACAATTGCTAACATTTAAGGACGTTACTAAAGTTGCTAAGCAACACCCTTAGCTAATAGTAGTTAATTAACTGTTGCTAGGGGCGTTGCTAAAGTTTTCGTTACATAGCAACCGTAGTAACGCCCCTAATAGTTTCTAGAGGCGTTACTAAAGTTTCAAAGCAACAATTGCTAGGGGCGTTGCTAAAGTTTCCGTTACCTAGCAACCTTAGGAACGCCCCTTAACAACTGTTGCTTAGCAACCTTAGCAACGCCTTTAGTAAACAGTTGCTAGGGGCGTTGCTACAGTTACCGTTACCTAGCAACCGTAGTAACGCCCCTGGCAACGTCTCTAATAGTTTCTAGGGGCGTTACTAAGGTTGCTAAGCAACAATTGCTAGGGGCGTTGCAAAAAGAGGGGGAAAGAAGATATTTTGTATTACCCTATTTTGGACATAATTATCCATTATACATGCTAGTAATTATAGAAAATAAATATTAATCAATAAAATTAGTCATTAGAATCGCTTTAGGGTTAAATAAATTTTTTTTTATCACAGACGTTTATGGGAGACGCCCTAACAAGATATCAGGTGGTACGAGAACTTCCATACAAGAACATCCATCAATAGTATCAATTCGGTTCTACGGTCAACATATCTGCGGAGGAGTTTTCATTACAACCCGACACATATTAACCGCAGGCCACTGTCTGTCTGATGATGATCAGTTCGGACAAGGCATCGTGCACTACCCGAAGTCCGGAATAACGGTGGCGTCAGGAACCAACAACTGTTACCATCCTGTAAACGTTCACAAAATAAAGAGCTTTACAATCCACCCGCAGTACCGAGGGTCCTTCAGCAATTATGTCAATGATATTGCCATTATTGAGGTAAGAATTTTTAGTAATAGTAATTATTGATTATTAATTAAGGTGAGTGGATGATAGACTAACCCAACCTAAATTCTTACTTTGCAGTTGGAATACGCCATAAAGCCCGACGAAACCCAAAAAATCGCAAAGCTTCCGCGTGAAAACACATCACCAAATGTTGACGCCACTGTTGTTGGATGGGGGACATCTTACGAGAACGAAGAAAGATTGTCGGAGTTGTTGAAGAAAGCTAACGTTGTCACTATTGACAATCTTGAGTGTCAAAACAGGATACGAAATTTTGTTCATGCGGGACAACTTTGTGCGGCACAACCTTGGGGTGTAGGTTTTTGCGATGTAAGTTTACTTTTAAAAATATTTTATTATTAATTGGGACTGATGATGTTTTGGAGTTGTGTGGTAGGGGAGTTATGTAACTTGCCTTAAAAACCTAGGCGGCGCTGGAGCGAACCTCAGAGAACCGAAAGATATTAGCTTGAAAAAGTGAAAAATTTTTTGGCTGGCTGGGGATCGAACCCGGACCTCGCCACTTGAGTTGTATGAACGGACCAACTCATTGAACCGCTTGGCCAACATCGAGGCTCGCTCTGGTTAAGAATACTGATTGAAAAGATTAATTACTCAAAAACGGTGCGGTGAATTAATCTGAAATGTTGGTGGTGAATTTCCGTGTAAAAATTTTTCGGACTTTTCTCTGAAAAACTCTAAAAAAAAAAGACTTATCTTAAGTTCTAAAGACTTCTTCAGAGTTTTTGAGAGAAAAGTCCGAAAAATTTTCACCAGGGTTATTAATATATTTATCTTTTGATAAAAAAAACTCCACAAGTGTCTTGAAATATGCTTTTTCACGGAGATACTACCTTAATAATTGAGGTAATTAATTTATAATCTTTCAGGGTGACAGTGGCGGCCCCTTGTACAATAGAAACGGAGAATGCTTGGGTATCGTGTCAATGTCTTTCGAGTGCGGGAAAGGAGTACCAGATGTCTACACTCGCGTTTTCCACTACCTCCAGTGGATCGAAGCCACCATTAAATATTCTTCTCATCTCAATTTCCATTCTTATTAATAAAATTGAGATGAAATCCACAAGGAGGAAAATTTGATTTTTAGCATATTATAGAACATTGATTAAACCTAAAAATAATAAAATTCTTATCTATACACTGGTTTACTGAGTTAACTTTCACTGACCTTCAGCGGCTTAATTAAATTTATGTCTTATTTGGTAAATAAATTACTTTTTTAGGTTATCAGTAGGCAAATACGGATTGACGGCATTAATAATTTGAATTAATTGTCCAGATTTGCGTCTAAAGTCTTCAAACTGAGTTATTATCCCGAAATTCTAAAAATAGTTATTTGTTCAAGATTATTGTTATATATCTATAAATAAGTATTTGCCAACTTATATATTACATTAAGTAGTATATTAAATATAAATAGACTTTCATTGCTTGGAATTACGTAAACGAATCGCTTATTAACTTTCGGTTTGCAAAATTTCATAGCTTTCGAGTTTCCAACACCAAAATGGCCGCATCACAGGCTATACTTGTGGCGATGATCGGGCTGGCGCTCACTAGCGGTAAGCATTTGAACTAAAGGTTATTCCCTGGTTAAAAATACTGATTGAAAAGAATTGAGAAGCGGTCACTCCGTGTAAACTGTATATCTATTTATACAAACAAAAGAATTGAAATAATTGAAAAGAATTCGAATTTCATCATTACACGCTTTATATTAGCTTCACTTGTTTGTATGTTTGTATGTTTGTAACCGACTTCTTTGGGCGCGATTTTGACGCACTTTAAACGGCCAGATTTCGTTCAAACTTTGTAGATTTATCGAGGACCGATGACAATACACTAATTTGATAAAATTATTCCATTTTTCAATTTGTAAAATACAATTTTTATTAATTTATATCATTTTTATCTGTAGTCGATAAGGCAAGAATTTTAATTTTTATAAATTTCTCTACAGTCGAGAAAGCAAGAATTTTAATTTCCAACAATTATTTTCAATCGATTTATCCAATGTTAACAAATTTTCGAACACCAAAGAGAATTTTTAATTCAACAAAACAAATAATAGTTTAAAAAAAACTAAAGAATTACGCTTTTATAAATAAACCAAACCAAAAAGTAGAAAATAAATAATAGTTTGAAAAAACTAAAAAACACGCTTTTTATAGAAAACCGAACTGAAAAAATAGAAAATAAGTTTTAATAAATTTAAATTAAGAATAGTGTTAAAAATTTTAAGAAATATAAATTAATAATAGTGTGAATAAAATAAAAATTATTTCATTTTAAAAAAAGCGTGGGGTGCTTTTTAAGATATTATCAAAATGATAATCATTCTACTCATATCTGTCAATAAAATATTTATAACTATTGACACCATGCACCCCACGCTTTTTTTAAAATGAAATAATTTTTATTCTATTCACACTATTATTAATTTATATTTCTTAAAATTTATAACACTATTCTTAATTTAAATTTATTAAAACTTATTTTCTATTTTTTAAGTTCGGTTTTCTATAAAAAGCGTGTTTTTTAGTTTTTGAAACTATTATTTATTTTCTACTTTTTAGTTTCGTTTATTTATAATAGCTTGTTTTTTCAATTTTAAACTATTATTTGGCAACTAACTTACCAGCATGCACTTTGTTAATATTAGAAAAATCGTCTAAAGATAATGGTTGGAAAATAAAAATTTCTGCCTTATCGACTATAGATAAAAATTATATAAATTAACAAAAATTTTATTTTGCAAATTGAAAAATGGAATAATTTCATCAAATTAGTGTATTGTCATCGGTCCTCGATAAATCTACAAAGCTTGAACGAAATCTGTCTGTTTAAAGTGGGTCAAAATCGCGCCCAAAGTAGTCGATTACAAACATACAAACATACAAACATACAAACATACAAACATACAAACATACAAACATACAAACATACAAACATACAAACATACAAACATACAAACATACGTGTAAAAATGATTTTTAATTTTTTTAAATCAATCAGAAAAATTTTTGAATAAAGTTAGATTCACTTAATTTCATGGAAATTTCTTGATTTGAAAGCTTTTCTGCTTAGTTTAACATAACAAATTTCTTATTATAGTAATCGCTTGTATTTTTCATCAACTTCGATTTATTTGTTTTATTTTTTTATCAATTTTCTGCTTATAATTTATTTTAAAGATTATTTATTTTTAACTAAGAGCAATTTAAAGGCTACTTGACAGGCGGTGTTTTTTTTTGGTTAGAATGAATGTATTTTACACCCGCAGTAATTGGTACAAACGCATACAAATAGAGGTGTTTCTATTACTGCGGATTATTGAAAACATTCGCAGTAATACAAACATGTTCAGTTTATTGGTACCTATTACTGCGTCCTTAATTAAATAATATTTATTGATCAAAATTCAGTTTTTAATACATAATTGATATTAAAGAAGGATTATCTTACTTTTATATGCAAAAAACATTAAGTTTGAACCATTTTATGTAAAGAAAAGGATCTTTTAGTAGCACCTCTTTTCGTACAGAAACTCACAAAAAAGCTAAAGTTTACTACCTGTATAGCCAGTAAATTTTAATTTATTAGAATAAGACTTTTCGAAAGTCTTCACATCCCTAACTAAGTAAAGAAAAGACTTAATAAGTCTTCAAAACTCTGCAAAACTCTTCAAAAGTCAAATTTTCCCTACAATTTCGGACTTTATCAAAGAGTTATTAAGGGCCAGTTTTTCAATCCAGGATAAAAGTTTTATTATCATTGCCAGTATATCTATGTATATTAAATATATAGATATATTTTATCATTGGATAAGATTTTATCCTGGATTGAAAAACTGGCCCTAAGACTTGATAAGACTTATTCAGTTTTACCGGAAAAGAAGAAAATATTTATTTTCAAAAAAATTACTTATCAGAATTAGAGAAAATTGAAAATGAAACTATGAAAAAGAATTAATGCAGGTTTTAAAAAAAAAAATTTTTAAATAATATTTTCATCACGAAAATACTTCGATGCGCATTGAATCACTCATAGTTGAGCAAGTCAAAACATCAACAGCAAATGAAGTGCACTTGATGTTGGAAACAGATGCTACTCAAAAAGTAAATCTAATCGGTATTTAATTTGGATTATCAAATATTTAAGTCAACTTTCTAGGTAGGAAAGAATTTTCTAACCACACGCCACCTATTAGAAACTAAGACCACTCAAAGATTCTAACTGTAAATTCGTAAGCTAAAATATGTTAGGTATGAATTAATTCCAGCAGATTTTCAATTTTCTCTAATTCTGATAAGTAATTTTTTTGAAAATAAATATTCTCTTCTTTTCCTGTAAAACTGAATAAGTCTTATCAAGTCTTAATAACTCTTTGAGAAATTCCGAAATTGCAGGGAAAATTTTACTTTTGAAGAGTTTTGCAGAGTTTTGAAGACTTATTAAGTCTCTTTTCTCTACTTAGTTAGGGATGTGAAGACTGTCGAAAAGTCTTATTCAGAGTTATAAAGACTTTTCAAGAGTTTTTTCAGAGAATTATTTTCATAAGGGTTTCCCGTTTTACAGCATTATTTAACTTGTAAAAATGCTTACCCTAAGATTCCTGATAAAACAAAAGGATTCAAAAGAATTAGAAATAACTTGATTTTTAATCATTTTTAATGATTTCTAATCCTTCCAAATGCTTACCCTAAGATTCCTGATAAAACAAAAGGATTCAAAAGAATTAGAAATAACTTGATTTTTAATCATTTTTAATGATTTCTAATCCTTCCATGTCTTCGGAAGGTGCTGGGTTCGAATCCCAGTCCGAGTTATCTGAAATTTTTTCTCGCATTTTCTATAAACTTACATTAAGAAGATCCTTCCCACATTCCTTTCTCAATCCTTTCCTACCAAGTATCCTGTTACGTGAATGTGGAACGCTTCACGTAATAAAAACCGTAACTCCTATTTTTTCCCGCTTCACAGCATTATTTAATTTGTATATAATGGAATTCGGTTTCAGGGTGACAGTGGCGGACCTATGATCTACAACAATGAAGTAATAGGTGTTATTTCAATGGGCTGGAAGTGTGGTGGGGGATATCCAGATGTTTACACTCGTGTTTATGCCTACTTGCCGTGGATTTATGGGATCATCGGGAGGTATTGATGACCTTTGATGGTTATTGGCTACTGAAATATTGGATTTGAAGTGTATTCTTATAAGTTATATCGAACTTTAGATTATGTAATGTTATAAGAGTATTAAATAATATGAAAGAGATTATTTGTGTTGTTATTATTGATTGCACACCTTATTGAGGTAGCGCTTTACTCTCGCTTTTTCAAAATTAAGCAATTTTCTGAAGTAAAAATGTCAAATGACAAAAATTCTGTTTATTATCACTTGAAATTTACATTTTCGACTGTACAAAGATGTTCATTGATACTAAAGTTTTTTTGTGTCATCCGAAAAAATTTTCGGAAAGTCCAATCGAGAGTTAAGTTTTCCAGTTATTGCGAAACGGAAAAGAAATTTTTCTATCAATGACGATTCGAATTTTGTTTTTTCGGTTTAATAATTTTCTGATAAAAAAAATTTATTAGAATTGTCAATATTTTTTTTGGAATGTGTTCAATCGAATTTTGCCTCTTCGTATCGTTACACAGAAAAAAAAAATGTTCTTGAATCAAGTATATATTTTTGAAGAGCTCAATATTCTTAATTTGAGTATGAAAATTCTTGATTTAAGAAAATTTTTCTTGATTTAAGGAAATTTTACTTAATTCAAGAATTTTTCTCTTGAATCAAGTTAATTTTTTTTCTGTGTACTAGTCGAAAATAGCATATTACACCCCTTGGGAAGAAAAATAAGAAAAGCGTAGCGGGACGAAAGTTGCTAGATAGATGGCAGCACGGCTTGTGTCTTTTCGGACATATTAGTTCTTGTATTAACGGCAGAGTGAGCTTTTAGCTCAAGCCATTTATATTTAAAAAAAAAAAAAAAAAAAAGACATATTAGTTTTCGGGAAGTTTCGTTTATAACAAAGTAAGAGTTGCCCGTATGTCTATACATATGTAAATAGAAACTAGCCTTAAGCAACGCATGGGCGCTCGGTCATCCGTTCGGTGGTGCGCTTGCGCCCTATTTTTCTCATCTTAGATAAAAATGCCGCCAAATATTTGAATCTGTAATTAAAGCATAATATGTTGATTCCATTTATTACGAAAAGAATTAATGATAAAATTTTTTTTTTAATTAAATGGACACTATGAGGCGTGCATTTTTGGATTTTCCAGATTTTTTACAAATCGAATCGAAGATTGGATTAAAAAGAGGTTCATGTTATGGCAGACTAAATTTGAACTCGGAATCAAAATGAGGTCTATAATGATTGATGATACACTCTTTATCAATCAAATACCCACACACGCGTGAATAAATTACTCGATAAATTAAATAACAAAGACATGCTAAAATTAACTTCCTTTCACAGATTTTATTTGTTTATTCATGCAATAAACAATAAAATTATAACGCTCCATTTACTAAATCATAATAATGTCCAATGCAATCACCAAATTATGTCACCAACTGATAACACATTTAAGAATGCATAAAAGACGTTAAGAGTACATTGTTACCTCAGTATTTTCAAAATGGATCGCTTTATCCATATCGTTTTTATCCTTGCAATTTTTCTACCACTCGGTAAGCAATCCTGATTAAAAGATCTAATTTAAAATGATTCAATCTATATCTATAATTAAGTAAACTCAAATTATTTTTAATAATTTTAAATAAGATTTTTCAATCAGAAAAATCAACCTGCACTTTCTAATACTAAAGAAGAAGACTATTAACACTTTTTTGAACTTCTGGACTAGGAATCGACGGCAAACGTCCAAGAAAAATAGTCGGTGGAACTTACGCCAAGATCAATGATTTCCCGTGCATAGTTTCCATCCAAAATTGGGGTCAGCATTTCTGTGGAGGAGCCTTGGTATCAAAGAAACACGTTCTGACAGCAGCACACTGTCTTTGTACGCCAGACGAGAAAACCAAGACCATGAGAATCTTCGACAAAGATGCGTTTAGAATCGCTGCTGGAAGCAGCAGTTCCAAGCATCTTAATCGAGTCTACGAAGTCGAGAAGATAAACGTTCATCCAGCGTATACCGGAAAGTCGCCGCTAGTTTTGCACGACCTTGGGATCATAACGGTAAGTATTGGCGAATTCGATGATTAGCTTGGTGATTTGATTATGAACAGTGACGATTAGATGGTTGATTAGATGAAAGAAGAAGCTGTCCTAGATGCTACGGTGCAGGTTATAAACCTGCCAGCTGATTACTGCGACGCCGGGCAACTCGCAACAGTCCTCGGGTGGGGATACTTGAAAGACAAAGGTGGTGCCACCTCTGAGTGGTTGCAAAAAGCACCTGTTCTGACTCTGAGTAATGAAGATTGTCTGCAGAGACTTGGTGTCAGATAGTTGCCACCAACTTAGCGACAACTTGCGGTCAACTTCCGAATTTGTAATTGTTGGCGCCAAGTTGGCTACAAGTTTCTGTGAAAAAAGAGACCAATCTACTGCCGCAATATGTCGCCAAATTTCTTGAGAAACTTGTCGTCAACTTGGTGCGAAAGATTTTCGAAAGCAATTTTTGCCGACAACTTGGTGAACAAGTTGACACCAACCGAGTTACTTTCCAAGAGTTGCCGCCAAGTTGGTGACAAGTTGCGGCAGTCGATTGTCAAAAAGTTGCGGCCAACTTGGCTATCAGGGTTTAAATTGCTCGGATCTGCTGCTAATTTCTTAAACGAAACTTACCTCAAGCATATTTTCAGGGTGACAGTGGAGGACCTTTACTGCTCAACGGAGAGATAGTTGGTGTCGTCTCCATGGGCTACGCCTGTGGATCTGGACTTCCCGATATCTACACCCGGGTGCACTCTTACTTACCTTGGATCAGAAGAGTGATTCGCAAAACGTATTATTAAGAGCATTGTATCAAATTAGTTATAAATAAATAATAGTTTAGTTGAAATGAATAATATTTTATTTAAAAACAAGCATACAAAGACCTTTGATTATTTACGTGGTTGGATATCCAACCAAAATCCGCCATCGGCGATCAGGTTGAAGCTCCTCTTACTGAGTCTCATCGGCAAAATCATTTTCTTGGAAAGAGTGATGTTGCACTTGGCAAGAAGGTAGAAAAACAGTACCTTGGTTTCCAGAAGCGCGAAACGGTTTCCGATGCACATCCTGGGCCCAACACCAAAGGGCATGTAGGCGGAATGATTGAAGGTGTCTTTTGCATCACCCATAAATCGCTCCGGTTCAAATTTATCCGGGTTCGGAAAGTATTGCGGGTCTCGATGGATTGCATAAGTAGGAATCCAAATACTATCTCCAGGATTTAGCATCAGAGGTTTGGCTCCAGGTACAGTTGGTGGTAGTTCATAGCTTTTGGTGCAGATCCGGTCCATGACTACACCAATCGAATAAAGACGCAGAGTTTCGTTCACAATAGCGTCAAGATAATGCATTCCGTTGATTGACTCGTAGCTGGGGCTGCCATTGTCCTTTTCAAGCACTTGGTCTATTTCTTTCTGGAGCTTCTTTTGGACATCAGGGTTGCTCGCTATCTCGTGGGCCATGAAGCACATTGTGGTCGCTGTGGTATCAAATCCACCGAAGAAGAAAATGAAGGCTTGTGACGTCATATTTTCAATACTGAGTTCTGGAGTCTTGGATCCAGGTTTGTTGCCGCGGGTCTCCATCATTAGCTGGATCATGTCCGGTCGGGTGATTCCCTGAGCGTCTCTTGCGGCGATCGTGTCTTTAACTAGCTCGTAGAAGAATTCTTCGCATTTGGTATCGATTAACTTCATGCGGAACAGTTTTGTTATCAGCGGAAACGAGCGAATCAGAAAGAACTTGAGCGACTTGAGGCCTTCGAAGGTAGTGGCTTGTCGACCCAGAACGTAGAAGTCGTTGTCGGGGTTTTTCATCGAGTCCACTGCTATTCCAAATGCACAGGTGGCGATGGCGTCATTAGTGTAACGCGTAAAAATGTCTTTAGAATTGAACCCATTAGCTCCATTTTTAACCTGTTTCACCAGAGCATCAGTAAAAATGTTGGCACACTCTGACATCAGCTTGAACATGCCCTTCATCTTGCTGGACGTAAATGCAGGTGTCAGGAGGGTTCGAATCTCCCGCCACCTGTCACCACGTAAAGAAAACAAGTTGTTTCCGAACAGAGGTTCGATTTCAGGGTCAGTGAATCCTCGGTGGTCTATGAAGTGATCGAAGTGCTTCACTGTGATGCTCTTTATTAAGTCCAAGTCTCTGATCATCGTCACTGGCATGGCAAAGTCATAGAACCCAACGTACTTAGGCTCCTTGAACATGTTGTAGATGTTCGAAATGTGTCCTACGAATGTGTCTCTTTGGAAAATGAGCGGTGCCATATTTCCGAAAACTGCCAATCGTTTAGGATGAGGAATTCCATATTTGTCAAAGTAGTTCTCACGGGAGAAGAAATAGTAAACAACAACTAGTCCAGCTAAAGCAGCTAGAACCGTTGCTAGCGACACTTCCAACATGTTATGCACTTATTGACACTAGCACGCGCGATCACAGAGTAATAACTGGTATCACTTGTTATTTTGCAGCAGTGGGAATGAGTGACCTTGCGTCAAGAGCTATTGCAAGTCATCCCACTTGAAATGCTCAATTGCATCAGACGCAGTAATCTTCGTTCTGTATGTTTATTTTGATTGATTATTTTTCATGCTAATTAAGCGTGAATAGCATACGAAGTGCTGTCGTCTAAATAATTCATATTATGTTAATTTCTATTTTTTAACTACTACTAATGTTAGTAAAAATTAATCTCAAGAAGATCATAAAATGCAACCCATTTTTTGGTAGCCAATAGATATCGTCTGATGCACTTGACACCCGATTAGACAATCACTCTCGGGTGTATCTCCAGCCAGAATCCCCCTTCTGCTATTAAGGTCAAACTGGTTTTGCTCAGTCGCATCGGCATGATCATCTTATCAGAAATCTTGATGCTACACTTTGCAAGGACGTGAAAGAACAGGACCTTCATCTCAAGAAGCGCGAAGCGGTTCCCGATGCACATTCTTGGGCCAATTCCAAAAGGCATGTAGGCCGAATGGTTAATGCTATCCTTATCCATGAATCTTTCTGGATCAAACATTTCAGGATCCGGAAAGTGTTGGTCATTTCGATGAATCGCCCAGGTTGGGATCCACAAAGAGTCCCCAGGTTTCATCACTAGAGGTTGCAACCCCGGCAAGGCTGGTGGCATTTCGAAGCTCTTGGTGCAAATCCTGTCTACAGCAACTTGAATAGGATACTTCCGAAGGGTTTCGCTGATAACAGCATCGAGGTATTGCATTCCGTTGATGGCTTCATAACTAGGATCTCCATTGCTTTCGTCTAGAACCTGGTCGATCTCTTCTTGGAGCCTCTTCTGGATCTTGGGGTTCACTGCAATTTCATGCGCCGCGAAGCACATTGTCGTCGAAGTAGAATCGAAGCCTCCGAAGAAGAAAATAAAGGCCTGGGAAGTCATGCTCTCGATACTGAGCTCCGGATTCTTGGATCCTGGATCATTACCACGGGTTTCCATCATCAGTTGGATCATGTCTGGTCTGTAGATTCCCTTTTCGTCTCTGGTTTTAATCGTCTCTCTCACCAGATCGTAGAAAAAGGTTTCTACGTCCCTTTCAATGACTTTCACACGAAATAGCTTTGCTAGCCATGGAAAGGAATTTGATAGGAAGAACTTCAGTCCTTTGATACCATCAAAACTGGTTCCTTTCTTCCCGAAAACGTAGAAATCGTTCTCTGGATTAACCATCGAGTCCACGGAGACTCCAAAAGCACAAGTAGCAATCACATCATTGGTGTACCGGGTGAAGATATCCTTAGAGTTAAAGTCAATGGACCCCTTTTGTGATTGATTGACCAAGTAATTGGAGAAAGTCTTTGCATATTCTGACATCAGCATGAACATCCCCTTCATTTTGCTGGATGTAAACGCTGGGCTTAGCAGAGCTCTGATCTTCCGCCACTGTTCGCCGTGAAGGGAAAAGAGGTTGCTGCCAATCAAAGCTTCCCTTTCAGGATCCATTACGGTACGGTGGTCAACAAAGTGGTCAAAGTGCTTCACCGTGATGTCTTTTATCAGCTCCAGGTCCTTGATCATCAACACAGGGACTGTGAACTCGAAGATCCCGACGTATTTAGCTTCCGAGTTGCAATTGTATACTTCGGTAATGACATCAACGCCGGTTGACTTTCGAAATATGACTTTCCACATGTTTCCTAGCACGGGAAAAGGGGTCTTGTAGGGAATTCCAAGTTTTGCGAAGTAGTTTTTCCGAAAAAATAGGAAAAATGTAACGAAAACACACGCAATTGTTAAAATTAGATACATTATTACGTTTTCGTTTTAAATAATCAGTTATTTGCTCACGTTAAACTATAACTGACATAAATAGCGGTTTAGTCGTCGACCTTGGTAGCATGTGGATATGTAATATTTGCTGCGCATTAAACTGTGTCAAGTGGGAGTCATTACGTCAGAAACCTTGACATTCATCAATTGAGATACTTGCCTCGTGTGAGGAATTACAGTGGAAGTAGAACTTCTGTAAATTCGTTCAACTCCAGTTCGACTTCTCCCACTCTGCAGTAGAGGGGAAAGATGCTGCTCCTTCTCCGCAAAAGTGTGAGCGAGAAGAAACATTGCCCTTCTTTTTCGTTTAATGAAGATTATAGTGAAGGAGGTAAGCTCTGTAAATTCTAATTATTGTTACCGAATCTTTCGTAGCGGTTTGATTTAGCTATCGAAGGTCAAACGTATGTGGACTATAAGATAATTTTTTGATTAATAGGTTTGTTTTTATAAAAAATTACTCGATAACAACGTGTGTGCAAAAATATATTTCTTTATTGCTTACATCAACCTTAATTGATAATTGGTTAAAAAATTATGCTATCAGAATTATTTTTTTTTTTTATAACTTTTTTTTTACTGCGATGATTAGTTTAACCTTCTAATGCAACTTTTTTGCACAGAAGGTTGAAACTTATTGCGAATATAAAAATTAAATTGAAAAATCGAATGCTGAAGTGATTATTATCACTTTTTTACAAAAGCACTTATAAATTAGTTAAAAACTTGATAGTCTGTAACATCATTAAGATATTTGATTAACACATCGAACAAACACTGATTCCTACACCTTAATGCACCAACCCTTGAACTTCACTAACTAAACACCTTTCCTGGTGTGAATTTCCAGCCAAAATCCTCCTTCAGCAGTAACAGCGACAGAACTCGAAGATATCTTCATCGGCAATTTCATCCTTTTAGCAGGCTTGATGGTGCACTTGGCCAAGAGATGGAATATTAGAACCTTGGTCTCTAAAATGGCAAACCTGTTCCCAATACACATCCTGGGTCCAACTCCAAAGGGAAAGTACGCCGGACTGTCAAGCGCTTCATTATCCCGCAAGAATCTCTCAGGATCGAACTTCTCTGGATCAGGAAAGTATTTGGGGTTTCTGTGAATTGCCCACATGGGAAGGATCAACGCGTCTCCTTCCTTGACCATGTAAGGCTTGGCTCCCGGAACAGCAGGAGGCAGTTCAAAATCCTTGGTACACACGCGATCTACCGCGACGGCAGCTGGATAAAGTCTCAGAGCTTCGTAGGTGACTGCTTCAAGGTACTGCATTCCGCTGATAGTTTCGTAGCTTGGATCTCCATCGCTTTTCTTCAGAACCTCATCGATTTCTTCCTGGAGCGTCTTCTGGACCTCAGTATTCACTGCAATTTCGTGGACGGCGAAGCTCATCAAGGTCGAAGTGGTATCGAAGCCCGCGAAGAAGAAAATAAAGGCCTGGGACGTCATTTTCTCGATTGACAGTTCTGGTTTCTTGGACCCTGGCTGCTGGTTCCGGGTCTCCATCATCAGCTGGATCATGTCCGGTCGGTAGATATTCTTCTCATCTCTCGTTGTGATAGTCTCCCGGACCAGGTTCAGGAAGAACGAATCCGCTTCTTTATCAAACAGCTTCAAGCGAAGAAACTTCGCCAGCTTCGGGGAGCTCATAGTGATAACGAACTTCAGCATCTGGATTCCTTCGAAGTTAGTGGCTTTTCGACCTAGGACGTAGAAGTCGTTCGTCGGGTTCTTCATCGAATCTACAGCAACCCCAAATGCGCAAGTTGCGATGGTATCATTGGTGTAGCGGCTGAAAATGTCCTTTGAGTTAAACTCGTTGGTCTTTTGGATCTGTTCCAACAATGACTCGGTGAAATTGTTCGCGCACTCAGACATCAGTTTGAACATGGCCCGCATCTTCGCAGAAGTGAAAGCAGGAGTCAGCAGCTTCCTGATTTCTCGCCACTTATCGCCTTTTAGAGCAAACAAGTTGTTGCTGAACAGAGGTTCCATTTCAGGGTCGCCAAAGCTACGGTGGTCCACGAAGTGCTCAAAGTTCTTCACTGTTATGCTCTTTAGAAGTTCAGGGTCACGGATCATGATGACAGGCTTGGAGAACTCGTGGTAGCCGATGTACTTTGCTGTATCATCATGCCAGTAAACCTTCAAAGTTTGGTTGACGATCGAGAGTCTCTTCAACAGAACCTGCATGATGTCGTAGAAGATTGAATGTTTTGGAACAAAGGGCATTCCATATTTCGCGAAATTTCTTTCTCTTGATAAAACATAGTTCAGCAGGAACAGCAAGCCGATTATGCTAGCCAGAATTATTGTCCATGAAATATCCATTCTTATGCGGTATTATCACGCGGAATAACTGTGATGTACTAGAGTTTGCAGTTGCAATTAATTGACAGTCTCCCACTTTGCACTCAGGAGTAATCGACTGCGAGATGACATCAGCGCAATTTTTTTTTTTTTTTCACAATGATCCAACATACACCAGTCTGATTTTTGCTTTAGATAAGAATTTGCTTATTACTTCTATGAAGAAAGTATTGCACATTGTTATCATGGCAATTTAGAGTACTGATAGGAAGATTCAATAGAAAAATTGATTTTTGTTGTTTTTATTAGTAGCAATCAGTTGATATGATGACATAATTACATTTCGCATCGTATGCTTGATGTGATAAGTGGGTTGGCGAGATCACGACGTAATATTGAAACGGAATATACAGTTCTCTGTATTTTGTAACTAACTATGATTAAGTGAATGTTATCATCTTACATAAAGTCGGCATTGTTAGTGCTTGCAGTTGACCAGTGACGCTACGAAGGATCTATAGATCATGATTAACTGCTGTCGATACTACGGAGCTCTATATAATCAACCGAAGTTGTGATCTGAGAGATGCTGGCAAGGAAGATAGCTAGATGATCTTCTGAAATAATAATCTTATAGGAAGACGAAAGGAAGTTAGCGCGGAATATTTTTTTTCGCTAATTTTTAGATCGGTTGATAAGCTAAGCTGGCAGATAAGAGGTACGACGGAGTTTGATGAGTTAATTTGAGTGATATGAAGGTTTTTGGATGGTTTGAAAATTGTTTCAGGGAGAGGTGGGTGTTTTTTTGGGATTTTTTTAATTAAGAAAATTTTTTTTGTTCAAATCAATGGATGGAACTCAAAGTAGACATCTTGGCGAACAAAATGGGCTATAACAAAAGGATTTTTGATGACGGAAACCCTAAAAAAATCAGTATTGAATTTTAAAAACATGATTTTTGCAGAAATATGCAATTTTTTTTAAGTAACTTTAGTATTTTGGGATTTTTTTGAGGAAGGAAATTTTTTTTATGAAAATAAATGGATGGGCCTTAAAGTAGACATTTCAACAAATAAAATGAGCTATAACAAAATGATTTTTGATTACGGGAACAATTAAAAAAAAATTATAGAATTAAAAAAAAATTTTTTTTTCCGTAATTTTGTGATTTTGAAAAGTGACTTTAGTATTTTGGGATTTTTTCGGAGAAGGAAATTTTTTTGATGAAAATCAATGAATGGGCCTTAAAGTAGGCATTTCAACGAATAAAATAAGCTATGATAAAAGTATTTTTGATCACGGGACCAATAAAAAAAAAAATTATTGAATTTAAAAAATTTTATTTTTTCCCGTAATTTTGATTTTTTGAAAAGTAACTTTCTTATTTTAAGATTTTTTTGGTGTGAAAATTTTTTTTACCAAAAAATTTCTGTAGTTCAAAAATAAAATTGATTTATATTTTCAAAAAAAAAAAAATCCTGGGATTTTTTGGATTTTCCAAACTTTTATTTCCATCTAAGAATATGATGATAATAATAGTATCCTAAAATAGCCGACTTTCTTGGTAATTATAAAAAATATCGTGGGAATGCGTTGGAAAATGTTTGCGCTAATCATTAATTCAGCAGACAACTCAGCTCGGACATAAAAAATGGCTTACGCATCCAGTGTAAGAGCTAAGAGCCGAGTAGGATCGAGTCTAGTCGGCTAATAGCCGGTTTGATTAAACTTTTTGCGAGGAGTTGACGTTTGATCTCCCATCTGGATGGCGATGTACATTTGTATTTGTACTTATCCTTATTGTAAGCGCAAACAGTTATCTTCCATTTCTGTGAATAACTCCGGACTGGGTTGTAAACGAGTTTCGAGATCCGAGGTTCATCTTCGATTCGAGGATGTACTATGCTATTTTTATTCATTTTTACTGCCTAGAAATCAGTTTATTATCGCTATAGCTTATAACTAAGCACATATTTTTTCACGTAGTTTGGAATTTGCCTTAAATGTGTTCTTCAAATTTTAAAATAAGGATAATAAAATAAGATATGCTATTTTTTTTTAAAATAAATATTTCTAAGAACAAAATATCTGAAGTATACAAAGTAAAAAATTTTGTGTCATTGCGTCAAAAAATTTTGTGTTATAAATTTTTGTGTTAAATATTTAACACTTTTATGTGTAAATTTAACATTTACTGGGTTAAATTAACACATAAAAGTGTTAAATATTTAACAAAAAAATTTTTGTCGCATTGACGCAAAATTTTTTACTGTGTAAAACTAAAAATTTCGTAATTGCACAGAACAAAAAAATTAGGAAAACGGTTGACCCTGAAGGCCATCCCTACAACTTCCCGCCAATTCCATATCTAAGCGCTTAAAATTGCACTTATGACGTTTTTGAGCTCTTCGAGCTCAAAAATTTGATAAAACACTATTTTTTTAATTTTCAAACCGCAATAACTTTTGAATGAATGAACCGATTTTCACGCGGTTGGCGGCATTCGACGTAGTTTTTCAAATTCTATGATACATTTTTAAACACAAATTGATAAGACCAAAAGTTTCGGTGTAATTCGAAAAAAACGCTTTTATTCGATTTCTTTCGTCAACGATAACTCACGAACGAATCAACCGATTTTGACCGGCTTGGTGGCGATCGACGTGGTTTTTCGATGTTAAGAACTGATTAGTTTTTGGAATTGATCGATCCAGCCGTTTAAAAGTTATTCAAAAAAAAAAAACTTGATTTGAAAAAATTTTTTTTCGCAGTTTTTTTAAGATTTCTCAAAATCTACCGGTCGGAATCGGTCCAAATTGTATTCAAAATCTAAATTTGGTTAAGCCCTTTCAAATGACACCAACCGCGATCAAATCGGCCAAGCCGTTCAAAAGTTATGAGAGGTTTACATACATACATACATACAGACATACAGACACCATCGTGGAAACAGTCAGGGAAGCTTTCTAGGACCTCAAAACGTCAAGATAAGATAAAAACTCGATTTTTGGAAAACGGAGTAAAAACAATAACTTCCCGATTTTTGAAAATTTTCAATTTTTTTAGCGGAAAGTTAAAAATTAATTTGTATCAAGAGAAAAATTCTTAGACCAAGAAAATAATTTTCAAGACCCGAGTCGAAATTTAAATCGTAGATTCAACGTATTGAACGTTCAAATCGTAGATTGAGCGTATTAAACGTTGAAATCGTCATTTGAACGTAGTGGACGTTAAAAACATATATGTTGAACGTATCCAACGCATTGTAAATGTGAAGAGAACAAATAATGGGTGAAAATAAGTAATATTAAAACTACTTAAATAACTACCCATGCTTGAAACGTAAATGAACAAAAAAAAATTTTTTTTTCAGTTCTGTCAGGGAGATTTTACATTTTTAGCTTAAGGTTACCATTTTTTTTTACGGAAGTGCTTTATCGAAATTTTTTGCCCTCGGAATAGTTTCCAAAATTTTATAAAATATTATTTATACGATTTTATACCAAAAATGGCTTCATAAATCTGTATATAGAATGATAACTTTTTATACAATTTTATAAAGTTCTGCACCACTGAATTTTTATAAAAAAAATTAAAATTTTTAACTTCTTGCTAAGAAAATTAAAAATGAGTAGTTTTAATATTACTACACAGAAAAAAAATTAATTTGAATCAAAAGAAAAATTCTTAAACCAAAAAAATAATTTTGAAGAGTTTCATTGTCTTGGACCAAGAAGAAAAATTCTTGAATCAAGAAAAATTTATTTAAACCAATAAAAATTTCTTGGTTTAAGAATTTTTCTACTCAAATCAAGAAGATGAAATTCTTCAAAATTATTTACTTGATTCTAATAAATTTATTTTTCTGTGTAGGATTTATTTTTGATCAGAAAATCGAATAACGCGGGTATAAACTATTTTTTTAATTAATTAAATGCACTTAAAATTAATTTTATTAAAATTTTTATTATCTTTGAAAAATCTTTCATTCCAGCAAAACGAAGATGTAAATAAAGAAACTAAAATATTTTCCTCCTTTTCCAACTCATAATTTACACAAATACCGGTAATTTACTATTAAAACAGTAAAACGACTTTCTTTAATCAATAAACTTGCGTGGGCAGAAGCCCGGTTTGTATTTCGTAATGTAGGAGCTACCAAAGATTTGAATATTTCGAGTGTAAATCTCCTTATTTTTCCTTGCAATCGATAAAATTATTTTAATTTCTCTCCAAAGATTGTATATTCAGAATAGGTGTGAAATAAATGCCTGTCTATAAGCCAATAAACCCCGAAATCCGATTAAGATAGCCTACTATAAATATAAATAGTGAAAAAAAAAAAAAATGAGTTGAGATCTTAATCGCTTAAATTCTAGGCCCAGTTTCATATATATAATGTAAACACTGTCCTTTCACTACTACTATGAAATTCCGTATAAATTACGGAAGGGGCGCCAACACGCGCTGCGGTCAAGGAAGAGGGGGGAGGTTAAAGAGGAAACCGAGGAGTGGGAGAAAGGGTATTCAAAGTAAACTTTCATTCATTCTTTTTTCGAGCTAATAGTATGAGTTAAGTCCCTCTTATTATTTTTTCGGGCCTCTTATGTGATGCCAGATCGTATAAGTATACTTATACTTAGTTACGTTAGTATAGTATCGCGGCAAAAAAATGAGAGCCCGTTTCATTCATTATTATAGTCTTGAGCTTCACATATGCTGATTCTTGATCTCCCACACGCGTTCAGGATTACCCAGCCGAGTATAGTAGTAGTCCCCGCGTCAGCACACAAATGCAATATAAAACTTTTATATGACGAAAGTGTCACGATTATACATCGCTAAGTTGTGTTTGCTTCGTGGATTTATGCCGCGTTTTAGCCCACGAAATGCAGTTTATTCTGCTCAAAGATTTTTTGTTTTGTCACCTCTTATACTTCCGACACAAGAAATCTGCGAATTTTTTTTAAATATTCACCTCTTCAGATGGACACTTAATTATGAAACGAATGAGTGTAATTTTATGGATGCTCATGTGGGCGGATTTGTTCATTGTCATCTACACCCAGTTGTGGGTTTTTATTCCGCTTGAGAGAAGAGTTCCGTTGGTACTCTTTATTTATGTGACTGAATGAATTCTTAGTTTTTCTTATTTATCAAAGATCATTGCTTTCAAATTTTATTAAATTTAACTATTTTTTTTTTGGGATTTTGCGGTTATTGTTAAAAATTTCGGAAAATAATTGGTTTCAGCTATAATAAGTTGGATAGTTGAGAAGCTTTTAAAATTCTGCGTAAAATGAGTCGTCGCGCGACTTGATCCGCTGCAGGTCAATTTTTGATTAATTGATTAATAAAATATTAATGCCGTTAATTCTATAAAAGACTGAATATTAATTGGGGTTGTAGGGGTTCATTTTACTCGGGATTTCATTATCTAGGTCGCGGTGCATGTGGATTTTAAAAATAAACAGTTTTATTTTTTTGTTAATCATTGAAGACGCAGAAAATTCTTAATTAGAACTTTAACTTCAAATTTTGTAATTTATTTCTTTATAGTTCCTCAGTTTTATTTTAGATAACCAGTCATAATACTTTTAGAAATTTTAATAAATTAGTAATTCATTTTTAACAGATAAAAAAATAAATTTAATATTTATAATAGTTTTTGATAATAAAAAACATGTCTCGTTAATTTTTCAACAAAATAATTAATATAATTAAAAACCTCTTGTATTTCTGCGTAAAATGAGCTGTCGCTTGACTTGATTCTTCGCAGGCCGATTTTTGATTAATCGATTAATAAAATATTAATGCCGTTAATCCTATGAATGATTGATGATTAATAGGGGTTGTTGGGGTTCATTTTACTCGGGATTTCATTATCTAGGTCGCAGTACACTCAACTTTCAAAAATACCCAATTTTATTTTTTCATTAATAATTAAATAGACAATTTGAAATAATAGAAATTTTAGTACACCAAAAAATAAAGTTATTGTCACTCCAATCATCAGAATCTCAAAACGCAAACTCCCTCCTTAATTTCAGCATACTCAAGCTCGTAAGCCTAAAAAAATCAATCCAATAGAAGATGACTTAAAAAAAAATAAGTGTGTACATTCCCACGATTAAAAATGCTTAATGTACTTGTAGGAAGACACCGAGTCGAAGTATATAGCATCGAGTATAAACGGTTAGCGGCGATACCAGTTGAGATTTCGTGGGACTGTCCATAGAGTGTGTGGTGTAAGTCCCCACACACTGACACAAACACTCACCTGAATGCGTGTGTTGCGTAGCCTCCGTAAGTGGGCGTAGGGCCGGAGAACGTCGTGTGTTCCATACATGGGTATGCTATGTGGAAACGGGCAACGACGTGGGACACCAGATACAAACAGAGACGGCTCTTCAGCAAGAGAAAGAAAGATCTATAATACCTCTGGCTCCTTATTCTGCCGGTGGGGAAAGGACCGTGTTATGTTGGTCTTAGTCCTCCAGAATGAAACCAAGACCGAGACAACTAAGGAGGAGGTGGACATATGCGGAGGCGAGCTAAGAAGTAAGACAACCAAGAGTTAAGAGTTAAGAGTTGAGTGGAAAAAGACACTCCATCCCTCCTCGATATCATGACCATTCTACTGGACAGTATCCAGTCAGGCCCCGCTCCACGACCACGTTTAGTTACGTTTCACCTTTCTTCATCATCCGTTCGCTCTTCGGTTTATCTAAATCTAAATCTAAATCTAAATCAATATCAACATCAAAGTCTATCCTCGTAATTTTGATTTGAATTTGGTGAAATTGTTCCGTGGTGCATTAGTGAAGAATTGTGAAAAAATAGCGATGGTTGACAAGAGAGGGAAGTTCAGAGGACAAGGGTGTAGCGATTTGCTAAAACGGTGAACCTAAAAGGTGTATCTGGTGAAGATAGCAGTGAAGATACGGCTTGGAGAAATAACTTGGAGAATAAATAGTGACCACGCGACAAAAGGTAAGAAGCTGAGAACGAGGGAAGAGAGGGGAAAAAGGGAATAAAATGTTAGGGACGACAGGGTGGCAAAAAAGCTACCTGGCGAGAAGAGCTGCCGGGACTTATTTAGTAACTGGTTGGGGGTTAACTAAAATGGCGATAAAGTTGTTACTTTTGTTTTTTGGCCTTACTTTCGAATTTTTTGAATTGCTTAATAGCTGAGAGCTGCGTGGGATTTGAATATGTTAATTCAGCGGAGATTGCGCGGGCGAGGGTGAGTGGGAGCTGGGTTTTGGTGTTCGATGAAAGAGCTTGGATGGCTTTTTGGACGGCGCCCAGAGGGTAGTTGGAGACGCGGGAGAGACAGGACAATTCAGGGAAAGTTGAGTGCTTGGAAAGGGTCTGCTGGTAGAAAAGGTTCAGCGAACTGGGGTCCATTGGAGGGATCACGATGAACTTGGTGTAGAAACTGTAGAAGGGTTTGGATGTCTTCCAGGGTGCTGAGGCCAGGCCGAGGATGAGAAGCTGGAAAAGTTTTGCTATTTAGTCATCAAATTTTGAATCAATAATTTGATAATTCATTTGTGGTTTTATTATAGGAGATAGGAAAAAATTGTAAGAGACCTTTTTTGTCGGAAATTCAATTTTCTATTAGATAAGTTCTGAGTAATTTTTTCGTATCTCTTATAGCTTCACCGGAATTTAAATTAAAAAAAAAGTCCGCGAATTGAAGGTTTTAAAAAATCAAAAGATGACATTAGTTAATTAGGTTTGCAAACACTCGACCACTTAGAGAGTAATTGTTGATAAAAAAAGTATTCAATTTAAGATTGCATATGTCCAAGGCCGCCCGCAGTGAGCCGACAGGTTATCGACGCCATAAACTTGCGTGGGAAGTGAAGAATCGAGACAACTTCTCAGGCTATCTCTATTCACGGGTTCAGATGAATAAAAGAAGACATATAATGATAATGTATAATAATAAACAAACAAATAACACTTTAAACCCGTGTGCCCACCGTCTGAGACCGTGATTAACCAGCCAGCCATGTGACAAGCTTGATTAATAAACATAAACCTAACCGAGTTCCTAATACTAAATTCTCCGCTGATCAATCATCCGAATTCCATCTAATTACCTACCAATTAAGATAATCTTAAGCTATTACAATTTGTCTCCAATACTGGCAAATAAAACGATACCTACCTGGTCCCCAGGTTTTATAGAATTCCTAATCTTCTTCAACAGCTTTTTGATTCTCTTCGGCTTGGCCTCATTATCCTCCGGTGGCAGCTTCTTCCACCAGGGCTTATCTCCGCCATCGATCAAAATAATTACCGACTGAGGATAGAATCTCCCGACGGCGATTACCATTTTTACGAGTCTCTTTTCGTTCTTCTTCCCGCGGTAGCCGTCTAAATTACCGGGTGTCAGGTCCATTAGAATAGCGCCTGTCGAGCTGGAGATTATGCTCGCCAGCATGCTCTTTCCCGAGCCCGGTAGCCCGGCAATGCAGACCGATCTTATCAGAGGCGCTAATTTGTGGGCCTCCTTGGTTATCAAAGGAAGAACACAGTGATCAATCACCGCTCTCTTGACGTCTCCTAAGCGAGCATTCCTGGCCATATCTTCCCACTTGTAAGAAGTGTCGCCAACCCACTGGTCCCAGTTGGTGATCGGGTAGCTGCGGATGATTCCACTTCCAACCAATTCGTCGTACATCTCCTTAACTTTGCCATCATCAACCCCTTTCTTCTTCTTCTTCTTCTTCTTCTTCTTCTTCTTCTGCTTCTTGGGCTTAGGAACCTCGGACTTGACCTTGTTCTTCTTCAAGTCCTTCACCAAGGCCTTGTTCAACCGCTTCAACTCCTCCCTCATCGACTCATCCACCTTCCTCCGCGCTTCCAGTTGAACTTGATAGTAAACATCGTCATCTAGCTCTAAATTCTCAAAGCACTGTCCGCTGAGCCGCACCAGAGTGTCTAGAGCTTCGGACTCTAGTCTGTCCAAGTCAGGACCAGGTCCCTCGATCGGTACCAGCTGTCCCGCCTGTTCAGTGACAATCAGAACTGAACCTCCTTGATCAACCGGTGGGAAGCTTCCAAAGTGTCCTACCTCCTGGTACCAGACCCTGAACCACTCCCGAAGCTCGTCGGTGATGTCCTCCATCAGTCCAGGTTCCATCTCTTCTATAATCCTGCTCTTTTCATCCCCTGAACCTTCTTGCATCTGACCCTGCAATTCCAGCCTGCGATTGAAGTTTTCCTGGTCCTTGTTCAGCACTTTAGTGTTCCTAACCCCAGGAGCTAGCCCTAGCACTTCATCCAAGCGTTCCTTTCGGTGTCTCAGAAGCTTGCGAGTATGATGCCCTCGCCAGAATCGTTGGACAGTGACCACAGCTTTGCACAACTTGTCCAGGTCTTCAAATCCAATTGATCTTCGATCTTGGGGATCTACTTTGGATGAAAACTTCCTCCTTGCTGCCCGGGCTCGTTCGTGCTTCTGGATCATCAAGACAGCTTTCGCCAATTGATTGTCTGATCTTGGCTGCTGGATTTTCCGCTTACTGGGGATTGGTATCTCAATATCATCGGGTGTAAGCTTCATTTCGATTAGCAAGTCTCCTGGCCACCTGCACAAATAACCCACGTTGACGCTAATTGTTGAGTAATTTAATGAGTTGAATTCCAGCAAACCCACTCGTATTTCATAAGTTGGGTCTTGTATTCCAGCATTCGGGCGATCGAGCAGCCTAGGAATTTCTCAATCACTTCAAGCTTTTTGCGGGGGATAGTTTGGAAGAAACATTGAATTAGTGAAGAAACTATTCGGCGATACCTAGCGGAAAGTTTAATTTGAAATTCGGGAGCTTGATGATTAAGGTGATTGATTATCAAGATTACTAACCTGAAAAATACCAGAATCATCTGCTTCAAAGTTTCTTCCGATTTCAGATTTTTTTGCACCTTTATGTCCTGATTAATGACTTGTTTGATTTCTTCTTTGGTTTCCAGCCAGAGATTATCGTAAAATTGATCAGACATGCTGGATAATTTTGATAACAATTTAGATATTAGTATTTTAGCGTTAGAGTGTTATCTCAGAAAGACAGAAAGTGAAGTTGGCCGCAATTGAGTTAAGAGCGGGGATTGATTTATGGATCAAGGTTCTAGACAAATGAAATCGTCCTTTCCTTTTCGGGCGGCATTCTCACGTCAAGGGAGAATTTCACGGTTTGCAGGATGCAAGACGAATGGCGCGGAATTTTTGTCATTATTTTTACACACCTTTTGTGATAATTGTTTAAAAATACTGTTTTTGTTATTACAGAATGCCGACTACAGTCCGAGCGATTTTGCTCTTGCTGTGGATTTTTGAAATTACCGCGGAAGACGCAACTAGCTCCACTACACTGGCCACTTCCTCTTCAACTTCGGAGCCTCTGTCGTTCCAGACGGAAAAATTTGACAGTCCGTGGGAGTGTCCAAATATAACGAAAAAAAATGTTGAGTGTTCCTGCGATTTTCCGCACACTTTGCGGTGCACCGGAGACCGGACGGCTCTGCAGGTTTGTGCTTGAACTATAAAGTTTGGAAAATCCAAAAGTGCACGCCTCATAAAGCGCATTTATTTTAAAAAAAAAATTCTTATTAAAGCAAAAGTAGAGCGCTACCTCAAACGCTTTGCGTTATGAGGCGTGCAATTCAAGTAATTCGTTTTAGTTGTCTATTGGAGTTGACTATTCATCTCATGACAAGTAATTAATTATTATTCCAGACAATAAACTCCCACCTAAAAAACAGCCAAGGAGCGATCTCCCTTCTGGACGTAACCGTTACGGGAATCTCAACGCTCCCGGCGGAATTTCTACAAGACGTGGCTCTTCACGGGCTGGTGGTGTCAACTGGGGAACTGAGGCGCGTGAATGACAATGCCTTTATCGGCTTGGTTCGGCCACTCCAGGCACTCGGGTTGCCCAATAATCTTTTGGAGTCTGTTCCTACTTTGGCCTTAGCCCAGCTCAATGGACTAGACAGGCTCGATTTGTCTCTTAACAAATTACACACGCTCGAAGCAAACTCTTTCAAAGTGAGTAAATATTTGACCACGACAATTATCTTTCTGTACCAATCAACACAAAGGTTTTTAACTAAATTTATGACCGGCAACATATAAATAGCATTATCTAATTAGTGGTCATGGTCAACAACAATTCACAATTCTTACGATTGCAAAAACTAATGCTACATGGGAAAAAAACACAAGGATTTTTCCTATTTTTGCACAGGAAAAATTCCTATCTATACATAGAAATTTTTCCAATGTTAACAGGGAAATTTTTTCTTTATTATGGGAAACAATAAAGTTTTTGAAATTCAATAATTTTTTTTTAATTGTTCCCGTGATCAAAAATACTTTTATCATAGCTCATTTTATTCATTGAAATGTCTACTTTGAGGTCCATTCATTGATTTTCATCAAAAAAATTTACTTCAAAAAAAAAATCCCAAAATACTGAAGTCACTTTTCAAAAAATCAAAATTACGGAAAAAAATAAAATTCAATAATTTTTTTTTAATTGTTCCCGTGATCAAAAATACTTTTATCATAGCTCATTTTATTCTTTGAAATGTCTACTTTGAGGTCCATTCATTGATTTTCATCAAAAAAATTTCCTTCTTTGAAAAAATCCCAAAATACTGAAGTCACTTTTCAAAAAATCAAAATTACGGAAAAAAATAAAATTCAATAATTTTTTTTTAATTGTTCCCGTGATCAAAAATACTTTTATCATAGCTCATTTTATTCTTTGAAATGTCTACTTTGAGGTCCATTCATTGATTTTCATCAAAAAAATTTCCTTCTCCAAAAAAATCCCAAAATACTAAAGTCACTTTTCAAAAAATCAAAATTACGGGAAAAAATAAAATTTTAAAAATTCAATAATTTTTTTTTAATTGTTCCCGTGATCAAAAATACTTTTATCATAGCTCATTTTATTCTTTGAAATGTCTACTTTGAGGTCCATTCATTGATTTTCATCAAAAAAATTTCCTTCTTTGAAAAAATCCCAAAATACTGAAGTCACTTTTCAAAAAATCAAAATTACGGAAAAAAATAAAATTCAATAATTTTTTTTTAATTGTTCCCGTGATCAAAAATACTTTTATCATAGCTCATTTTATTCTTTGAAATGTCTACTTTGAGGTCCATTCATTGATTTTCATCAAAAAAATTTCCTTCTCCAAAAAAATCCCAAAATACTAAAGTCACTTTTCAAAAAATCAAAATTACGGGAAAAAATAAAATTTTAAAAATTCAATAATTTTTTTTTAATTGTTCCCGTGATCAAAAATACTTTTATCATAGCTCATTTTATTCTTTGAATTTTTTCGTCAGTCTAATCAATCAGATTCAATAGAATACAACACAATACAAGTTGTTTTTGAGTTATACGATCAATTTAAGTCCAGTGTCCCTTTTTTACGGACATAACATAATAAAAGTCCGTCTGTCAATCAACCAACTCCCAGAAGATATTAATTCAGTTAAACGGACTTCGTGATATAGCTTTTAAACTTATTAGCATTGATTCCCACAATTAAATCATTTGATTAAGAATATACTCTGGTTTTTTCTCAACCGACTTATAATCCACCCATCCATCCACGTAGATATAGATATATACGTAGCATATATTACTTTTTGTTCCAGAGTCTCGCTAGTCTGACATACCTGGATCTTAGCGAAAATTTATTGTCCCAATTGTCTCCACAAGCGTTTGGCCCATTGAAGCAGCTGAGGTCGTTAAAGATGCGCGGAAACCGTTTAAGCGTTTCAGCATTATCTGCGCTCCGTGGATTGAAAAATCTCGAAGAACTGGATCTATCTAGTAACTTACTTATTGGGCCCTTGGGACCCAATTTACTCCCATCAATGCCCAAATTGAGATTCCTAACTCTCTCGGAGAATGAACTTATTAATGTCCAGCAGGGAGCGCTTGTTGGACTGAAGAATCTCAGCTACCTTAGTTTGAGCCACAATCAGGTAACCAAATTTGTAATAACTCAATACGGAATTTCGATTGTTGCAAAAAATTTTCTGACATTGCAACTGACCAAGTCATTAACATAAATAATAATTTTTTCAGATTGACGTCCTGGAGGATCATTCCTTCAAGTATTTGTCAACACTAACCAACCTGGACCTGGCCAGCAATCGGATCGTTGCAGTCTCTAGCGCTTCGTTGGCACACTTAGAAAATCTGGTGACCTTGGACCTGACCCACAACTTCTTGCGTTCCTTGACAGCAGACCTGGTGATTCCCCTGACAAGCCTTCAGGACCTTAAACTCGACGACAACGACATCACCATGGTGTCCAACGACGTGCCAACCTCGAAACTGAAGCTCAAGCGGCTGTCCTTGGCCGACAACCCCTTGAACTGCGATTGTACTCTTCTAGACTTCGCTAACTGGCTCAGCAATTCACCGCTTGATGAAGAAGAGAAGAACTCCGCAGTCTGCGCAACGCCCCCTGCTCTGGAGAATGGAATCCTGGTCCAGGTGTCACCGGGAAGTTTGCTCTGTGGTGATCCTACACCTCCTCTGATGACCAAAGTCCCGCTAGCTGGCGCCCAATTGACGCTCAAGGAGTTCCACTACGACAAATCGGGAGTCAACATCCTGTGGAACGTCGAGCCTTGCAGCGAAAGTTACACCTGCGACAGCTTGATTGTCTACGAAGCTACCGGAAGCTCCGAAGTCGAGATTGAGTCGAAAACTCTGCACTGTGATTCAAGATTCATGGCGAATCCTTGTTCGCTGTCAGTGACCATTCCAGCGTTGAACCTCCAGGTCGGTCACAAGTACAGGTACTGCGTAGTCCTCCTGGTGCCTTCTGAACACGAAGACCTGTCTCTGGGTCTGGGCTGCAGCGACATCATCACCCTGGAAGAGTCCCAGATGACCACCAACATCTCCAGCGTTTTGAAACCTTCAACGGTTCGTCCGGAAGGACACAGAATCACTGGAGTCCATGTCAACGTGTCCGAGCAAGGCTTCCTCCATGTTGACATCAGCTTGTCTTCATATGAAGCCAATTCTTGCGAACTGTTTGTTATTGTCTTCGCTGGAGAAGTACCGCTGCACAGAAAGAAGCTCAACTGCTCACTAGCCTACGCTGAAATGACTGGGCTCATTCCTGGCAGGTACAAAGTCTGCGCCAGCTTCAATGATCAAAGCTTGGACGAGTCCAACGGCAGGTCCAGGTGCGTTGAAGTCCAGGCTGTCAAGCAGAGCTTCGAGATGATTATTTTGGTGATTGTCGTGGTGTCTTCTTTGCTCTTCATCACGGTGGTTATCTTCGTTCGTAGCTTGATAAAAAAAGTTAAAGCTCCGCAGATTCAAACTCAGTGTTTTATGCCTGCACAGGAGCTTGAGATCACTCACAAAGCGCATTATATTAAATTACTCGCTACCACTAAAGTCTGAATGATAGATTTTGTTTGTAAATAATTTAAATTTTAATTTTATAATTAAAATTAGGATAAGTGTTGAAGTGTACATTAATAATGTTATTTAGTGCCTGATAACCGATTATTTTTTTATGAGGATTTTGTAAATAGTTTTTTTTTTATTATTAACGATATTTTTAAAGTTTTATTGATAAATACATTGATTTAATATTAAGAATTGTTTTGTTTATTTAATAATATTAGTATTGGCGCTTAGATGTAAGAAAACCGCTATGCGCTCTGGCTGACAGCTAGAATTGGAATGACGGAGTCGCTTCCCCCACTACCTAGTCTTTATTCTCTTTCTTACGTAGTTTATCCCCTCCAACTAGATTCGCTAGTAGCGAAATTAAAAATTTGGAGTTAAAATTTAACGAAAAATTTTTAGATACGTTAACATTTTTATTTTTGTTACATTTTTGGTTAAAATCAAAGTCGTAAAGAATTTGGACTGAAAATTAACGAATTCTAAACCTAAAAGTAAAAATAACAAGATCTATAGTTTTTCGAGCCAATTAATGTTTTTAAATGACAACGTCGATGTTTTCCTGATACAATTACAATAATTGGATCCAGAAACATGAAACAGATCGAATACGGATTGTTATTCTCTATTTCGACTTAATTGATGGCTTGTTCTCGTCATCTTTAGCGACTTTTTATGACAAATTTAAAAGCCGTCAATCATGTTTCTTATTTCCAATGAAATTTCTAAAAGAATTTCCATAGTTAAGGAATCTTCAAAGAATCGCAACAAATCATTTATTTTTTAACAAGTATTATTCGTAAAAATCCATTAATTTTTAAATCTTAAAGCTAATTTAATTACAAAATTACAAAATATCATTAACAAGCATCATCTGTACAAAAACGATAAATTTATTGGAACAAGGTGTCCAAGTGAATTTCTTGTTGCCTTTGGAAGGTCATAAGTTCTTTCTCGAAGTCTAAAGATTCGTCTTTATGAGCGCGAAGAGAACTAAGCCATCTGTTGAACAATGGCCGATCATATTCGAAGTTCTGGGGCTTTTTATTCTCTACCATTATCTTGTAATAGCGAATGATTGTGTGAATTCCTATCCAAAGAACAGAGACAATCGAGCCGATCACTTTCCAGGTTTCGGAGAGCGTATCGTTGTGCAAATCGAGTTCCTTTTTCAACCCCCGTTCTCGGGAGTCAAAAGAGAGGTATCTTGGAATAATCATGTCATGGTTTAGCTTGCAAAATGGCTCCAGCACGAAGAAAGTCCAGATTACTAACCCGAAACTGAAAGACAGAGGGATGTTCCAGCCAAGTCGCGATCGGAAATCAAAGCCGTGAAGCATCCGAAGTCCTCCTTTGTCGTCTTCAGGGTTATAACACAATCATTAGCATCAAGAATATTTTTTAATTAACTCTAATGTGACTTACCTTCGACGTTGCTGATGATTGACAACAAAATTTGGGTCAACAGGATTGAAATAGTGAAAGTTAAACTTCCATTTTTTATAGATATCATCGTTTCCAAGCTAACGATAGTCCCGTTGTAGTAAACTTCGCGCTTATTAAAGTCTTCAATGAGAGTGAGGTTGTGTTCTCCGAAGATTTGTCCAAGCTTGGTAAAAATGTTAACGATATTATCGCCGTTTAGATACAGAATAGTCAGCGCTGATACAAAAAAGACGACGATCTTCCAGATTGACATCAGTGCGAAGGTGAAGTGTCTAGCAGGGAAGAGTTTTTCTCGAGCGGTGTTGAAAATTTGGATGTAGCCTGAAAAATACACAATTTCTTACGATTAATGTAGAAAAAATATGTTTAATAAATTGGTTATGATAAGTTTATGTGGATAGTTGAAAAGCTCTTGAAATTCTGAATAAAATAAGCCGTCGCTCGATTCAATTGGCCGTAGGTCGATTTTTGATTAATTGATTAATAAAATATTAACGCTATTAATTCTATGGAAGACTTGAGATTAATGGGGCTTGTGGGGGTTCATTTTACTCGGGATTTTAAAACCTAGGTCGCAGTACACGGGAATTTTTAAAATTAATAATTTCATTTTTTTTGTTCATCGTCAAGACGGCAATTTTTGAATTAGGAATTTTTCTACGCGTTAATTAATCGCATAATTTTGAATTTGGCAATTGATATAATGATTTTTTGATTCTACCCTGTCCTGACAATCGTTGATCTATTTATTAATTGTTTATGACATTTTATACACGGAAAAAAGTAAACTGTAATAAATAACAGTCGATTAATAATAAGTAATGATCAACTGCTAAAAATTACCACTTCAAACAGTAAAATCATGATTTTACTATTCACATTGTAATATTTACAATTTAAACCTTACAATTTACTCTTTACATGGAAGAAAATACTATTTCAAACAGTAATATTCGCCATGTAAATGTCTAAAATGTTAAAGTATAATAATTAAGAATTCAGACTTTAATATTTATCATTTCATACCTAAAAAATGATGTTATGATATGTAAAAAGTATAGAATAAAGTTAATAAATTTCTAATACAAGCAACGTCAATATTTACAAAGTAAAATGGTAAATTTTAAACGCAACGCTAAAAATCAAACTGTAATTATTGACTTGCTTAGACTGGTAAAATGTATATTTTAAAAGTATAATTTTCCTTGTTTGAAATATTAAATTCTCCCAGAGTGAGAACCCCTTCTCTTTCATCTGAGTTCCCCTTCTCTTCATAATATAGACTATATATTGAAATGGCAATTTTTACTGTTTAAAACTGTAATTTTTAAAGATAAAAGAGTCATTATTTACTATAGTGACAACTACTAATGACTTATTTTGGATATTAAATTATAAATTGTGGCTTTTATACTTTCTACACACAGAAAGAAGAATTTCTTGACTGGAGAACAAAATTCTTGGCTCAAGAAAATTTTCGGATGCCTGAAAGAAGACCGAAGTTGTGTTAACCTAAGTAAAAATTTTTCTTTAAATTCAATTCTTGGTGGAAGTAATTTTTTCTTAATTCAAATTATCATAAATACTTGATACAATAAATTTTTATATTTGATCAAGATTTTTAGATACTTTAGGGAAGCAGCGCCACCTACTTCAGTTGAGAAAAAAATTTTCTCACCTTGAGAAAATTTTTCTCTTGAAAATTTGATACCCATTTTATATTATTTTGGCGTGCAATTAATCATATTGAATAAAAAAAATGATTCAATATTATTTGATCTTCCCATTTGACATGTTAATCAATAAAAATATTAATGAAAATTTACTTCTATCGAGATATTTAATTTTTTGGAGCAAGAGAAAAATTTTATTTTTGCCAGCCCGATGTCCGCTTTACTGTTTGAAACTATAAAAACTAACTGGAATCCGAGTGAATATTACAGTTTACTTTTTTCCGTGTAGTACTTACCGGTTGGACTCAGTATAGAATAAGAAGTATCCTGCCAAAATCCAAAAAATATACAAATAGACGCCAACATAATCGCCCAAAAACTATGATCATAAAAGGTGCTTTCATGCAACGAAAATACAATATTAATGATAGCCAAATTCGCTAGAATAACACAGTCTAAGACAATGAGCACAGTGTTTTTCCTGGACTTGGCATTGTTGTAGACTCTTGTCAGCAGGTTAAGCAAGCCCATGTCAAAAATGAACCAGATGCAGAGCAGCCAAAACCGCATCATGTCGATTTCAGGGAGAATCACGAAGACCATTACCGCTATGCCAACCACGTGGAGCGTTTCTGGGCCCATAACCTGCAGGAACTGGCAAATCGAAGGCCTAGATCTGGACTTTTTGAAGCAGACCACTGAATTTACCAACTCAGGAACTGCAAATGCTAGTAATAGGCACCAGATCCACATTATTCGCTCCTCCTCCGACTGGACCAGTTCTAGCCTCATCATCTCGAAGCTGCCTTGTCTTTTGCGACAGTACGCGGTGTGGTTTGGCTCTAGTTGCGATGTCATTGACAGCAATGTTGACTTTGAAACAATGCAGCTTATCATAAATAGCACCACGTACAAAATGAACAGCACAAACGATACCAAGTTCCAGAGCTTTGAGGTGAACTTTTTGAACGACGAAGGCATCGGAAAGGTTTTTATTGACTTGTTTATTCTGTCAACTATGCTGATGCTGAAAAATTTTGGTTGTATTAATTTGTTGTGATTATTGAAGATTGTAATCTCGAGATATTTCATTATGGTCATTACCTGGGTGATTCATTTGTGAGAGGAAGCTCATCGTTGTCCGAAAAATTGTCTTCGGTTTTGTAGTCGGATAACGTTTCGTCATCTGGTTGATTATGATCAGGCATTTTTGATCTGTAATGATTTATTATTAGTATTTTTATGAATTGTTAACTTTTTTTTTTTAACAATTATTAACGAGTGATCTCTGGATTGATAACGATAAAAATAATCAGGATAAAATATCAAAACAAAATTTATTGTTTTTATAATAGATCATTGTACTACTCGAGAAAAAATTTGGTATTTATGTTGGGGTGAAGGGGGTCAATTGAGCCACGGAGCAATTGAGCCACTCGACTTAAAAAATCAAAAAAATTGAAAAAATGCTCTATCCTCTTAGAATTAAATTCTAATGTGCCTAACTCATACATAATCAAAATTTGAAATCATTACAATCAATAAATTTTGAAAAATTGAGACTTTTGTATTTTTAGATATGCAAAATTTTTTTTCGGCTGGTAAGAAATTATTTAATAAAATTTACACTTTTTGAGTATTATATAAAGTGTGAATTGTTCATTGAAAATGTGCAATAATAATAATAAGAATTAATAATTAATATATTATTTATTGAAAGTTCGATTTCATACTTAAAATATTGATGGTTCAATTGACCCCAAGCAGTGGCTCAATTGCTCCCGAGCGGGAGTCAATTGAGCCATTTGACGCATTTGCGTAAATTAATAATTTAAAAAAATTCTCATTATTTATTGTCTAATTTATAAATTGATAATGATAGTAGACTTAACAAACTACCTTTCTAAGAGAAAGGTAGTTTGTTAAGTCTACTATCATTATCAATTCATAAATTAGACAATAAATAATGAGAATTTTTTAAAATTATTAATTTACGCAAATGCGTCAAATAGCTCAATTGACCCCCGCTCGGGAGCAATTGAGCCACTGCTTGGGGTCAATTGAACCATCAATATTTTAAGTATGAAATCGAACTTTCAATAAATAATATATTAATTATTAATTCTTATTATTATTATTATTATTAATTTAATAATTACAAATTTACATAAAAATTTTCTCATTCGAACAATTTCAGATAATTTAAAAGTAGGGAAGAAGGGAGTCAATTGAGCCACGGGGCAATTGAGCCACTCGATTTAAAAAATCGAAAAAATTGAAAAAATGTTCTATCCTCTTAGAATTAAATTCTAATGTGCCTAACTCATACATGATTAAAATTTGAAATCATTACAAACAATAAATTTTGAGAAATTGAGACTTTTGTATTTTTAGGTATGCAAAATTTTTTTTCGGCTGGTAGAAATTATTTAATAAAATTTACACTTTTTGAGTATTATATAAAGTGTGAATTGTTCATGGAAAATGTGCAATGATAATAAGAATTAATAATTAATATATTATTTATTGAAAGTTCGATTTCATACTTAAAATATTGATGGTTCAATTGACCCGAAGCAGTGGCTCAATTGCTCCCGAGCGGGGGTCAATTGAGCCATTTGACGCATTTGCGTAAATTAATAATTTTTAAAAATTCTCATTATTTATTGTCTAATTTATGAATTGATAATGATAGTAGACTTAACAAACTACCTTTCTAAGAGAAAAAAAGTTAGTATTTAGTTTTAATTTAATTATAAAAAAATTGCTAAATTTTTTTTGGCTCAATTGACCCCCTCCTCCCCTACACTTTTAAATTTCCTAATAAAAATCTTAGAAATTGTGATAAAAATATCAACAACCACTCATTCTATTATTTTTTTATTATTTTGATGAAAATTTCGATTTTCTATTAACAAAAACTATAACCAAAATAAAAAATCTCAGTTTTTTGTAAATAACTCAATAACTATTGGTGATATCAAAAATCGGAAAAAAAATCCTTAAAGAGGAGGAAATTTTTGAAAAAAATCTGGAAAACGGTTCACCTTAAAGATTATCCCTGCAACTTCCCGCTAATTCCTTATATAAGCTTTTAAAATTGCACTTAAGACGTTTTTGAGCTCTTCAAGCTAAAACACATAATTTTTGTGTCATTATGAGCTCTTCGAGCTCAAAAGTCTGGTAGCAATTTAATAAAGAGTATTTTTTTAATTTTCAAATCGCAATAATAATCAAACAATTTTCGTAGTAGCTAATATAGTAAAAAATAATTACTCATAACAACCACGTCGGAAAGAGTTATTTTGTCAGGGGCTAAAATGTTGCAAAATCGAATTTTCACACAGAAAAAAAAAAATTAACTTCAATCAAGTGAATAATTTTAATGAATTTCATCTTCTTGAGTAAAAAAATTCTTAAACTAAGAAATTTTTCTTGCTTTAAGTTAATTTTATTTGATTCAATAATTTTTGGTCTTGAATCAAAACATTGAAACTCTTTAAAATTTTTTTCTTGATTTAAATTAATTTTTTTTTTCAGTGCATGAAACTTAGTAGACTTATCTTACAGAAAATTAGCTTAAATAAATTCCAAAATGAGCTAAATCCATCAAATAATTTAAAAATGGCAACTATTTGAAATTTTCCAAAATTTTTAAAATCACGTGTTTGGTGACTTTCCTAGGAATGACCTTTGGGGTCAACCGTTTTCCAGATTTTTTTTTAAATTTATAAAAATTTTATACGACAGAGCATAAAAAAAATTCAACTACACCAATATCTAAATTCTTAATAATAAAAAAACTCTGCGTCTAAATATTTTTTTTTTTACTTTCTATTTGCCTTATTCTTGTCATCCCTCTCCATTACTGCATACACGCTTTAGATAGTCAGATGTTTTCTATTACAAAGAATCTGAGTCTGCGCAAGCGCACTACAGATTTCTTGAATATACGGTTTACTCGTAATTGTTATTACAGACTAATTATTGATAAAACAATGCTTTTAAACCCGCGAAAACTGTAAATTTTTAAACATAAATTAATTAACTGTTCGATAATTTATTGAATAACTAAAAATTACTCCATAAATACATTTTTCTCAGTACAATAATCTAAAATGTTAATTTTAATTTCTATTGCTTAAAAATTATATTAAAATAGAAAAACATTATTTATATTATTATAGAAGAAATAAATTATTAAAAAATACTTGCCTGTATTTTTTTAAAAATTATTATCACCAAACAACTTATAATCACTATTTTTATTTATTTACGTTTTAATAATTTAGGCATGGCGGAAAACGCCGTCACTATGCTACTTATAACACTGATATATACTGAAAGATCGAAACTTAACTCGGAAAAACGAGAGCTAAGAATTTGACCATTTGGTCCTTTGCTAACCAACACAACAAAAATCCTCGGTCCTCGACTGACCTGAGAATAATAGGGCCCTCTCCCTCCTCTGTCCTAGGGTTGACGTCATGGGAAATTCTGATGCCTCTATAAGGACCCGATGCTTTGCAGGTAGGTTTTTTTTTTTTATAAGAAAAGTTTTAGAGTTCAATTCATATTCAAATTTTATTAGATCCGAGAAAAATCTTTCCGGTCTAATGAATGTTTGTCAATAAAGTTTATCTAATCATACATCAGAATTTTTGACACGATTTTTGGGTTTTAGCATTAAATATTAAATTATCGTTTTTTAACTTCCCGCTAAAAAAATTTAAAATTTTCAAAAATCGGGAAGTTATTGAGAAAAAAAATGAAAAAATTTTTAACATGTTGCCATTTTTTTTTTAAAAGAAATTTTTAAAATTCCCTACGTGCAACGATTTTTTAGAAAATCCGTTTTTGAGTTAGAGATCGCACCATGATGAGGGAAATTTGTTGGTGCTCCACAAAAATGTTAATAACTTTGCAACAATATGATATTTTTTAATTAAAATTTAGGAGAATAATCTTTAATATACCCTTAATAAAACAAAAAAAATCCAATCCCCAAATTCCTTTATTATCCCAGTCAAAAAAATTCCCGAAAATTTTTTAAAAATTATTATCACCAAACAACTTATAATCACTATTTTTATTTATTTACGTTTTAATAATTTAGGCATGGCGGAAAACGCCGTCACTATGCTACTTATAACACTGATATATACTGAAAGATCGAAACTTAACTCGGAAAAACGAGAGCTAAGAATTTGACCATTTGGTCCTTTGCTAACCAACACAACAAAAATCCTCGGTCCTCGACTGACCTGAGAATAATAGGGCCCTCTCCCTCCTCTGTCCTAGGGTTGACGTCATGGGAAATTCTGATGCCTCTATAAGGACCCGATGCTTTGCAGGTAGGTTTTTTTTTTTTTTATAAGAAAAGTTTTAGAGTTCAATTCATATTCAAATTTTATTAGATCCGAGAAAAATCTTTCCGGTCTAATGAATGTTTGTCAATAAAGTTTATCTAATCATACATCAGAATTTTTGACACGATTTTTGGGTTTTAGCATTAAATATTAAATTATCGTTTTTTAACTTCCCGCTAAAAAAATTTAAAATTTTCAAAAATCGGGAAGTTATTGAGAAAAAAAATGAAAAAATTTTTAACATGTTGCCATTTTTTTTTTAAAAGAAATTTTTAAAATTCCCTACGTGCAACGATTTTTTAGAAAATCCGTTTTTGAGTTAGAGATCGCACCATGATGAGGGAAATTTGTTGGTGCTCCACAAAAATGTTAATAACTTTGCAACAATATGATATTTTTTAATTAAAATTTAGGAGAATAATCTTTAATATACCCTTAATAAAACAAAAAAAATCCAATCCCCAAATTCCTTTATTATCCCAGTCAAAAAAATTCCCGAAAATTACCTATTTTTTCGATCTTCACACTGGCTATCCCCCTTAAATGTTATTTTTCCTTTTTTATTAATAAATTACACAGATAATTTTTTTCTTAAAAAATAAAAGAGCATTACGAGACGTGCAGTTTTGGATTTTCCAATTTTTTTTATGTTTTACCTTCTACAGTAATTTCATCTTCTGAATTTGCAGATTGAAATAACTTTCACAAAGTTTTATATCAGTCCCAAAAAGAAAAAAAAAAAATTATATTTCTTAATAAAAATTTAGGATATTAATCTTCAGTGTACATTTAATAGAACAAAAAAACCTGATGCCCAAATTTCTCTATTTTTTCGGTTAAAAAAATTCCCGAAATTCACCTATTTTAACTCATCCCAAGTAAATTTATAAAAATTAACATAATTATCAATTGTTTTGATGAGATTTTTTAATTTCAAAGCGTTATTACTTCTCGCTCATTAAATAAACAATAATAGTTAAAATTTATCGCTTAAAAAAATGATAGCAAACTTCAAAAGTTCAAATCAAGTATTTTTACGCATTGAAACAGAAACAAAAAAATTAGAAAAACGGTTCACCCTAAAGACGATCCCTGTAACTTCCCGCTAATTCCATACCTGAGCACTTAAAATTGTACTTATGACATTTTTGAGATTTTTGAGCTCAAAAAATAATTTATGTGATATTTTGAGCTCACTGAGTTCGGAGAGATAATATCTTGTTGCATTTGAGCTCTCCCAGCTCAAAAGTCTGATAGAAGTTTCGTAGAACACTATTTTTGGATTTTTTAAATCGCAATAACTTTTGAATGAATCAACCGATTTTGACTGAACTGGCGGCGTTCGACGCAGTTTTTTGATGTTAAGAGCTGATTAGTTTTTGGAATTGATCAGTGGAGCCGTTTAAAAATTATTCCAAGAAAACCACTTTTCAAAAAAATTTTTTTTTGTAGTTTTTTTGCAATTTTTCAAAATCTACCGGTCTGAATTGGTTCAAATTTCCAGGAAATCTAAGTTTGATCAAGCTCTTTCGAATGGCGCCAACCGCGATCAAATCGGTCAAGCCGTTCAAAAGTTATAAAAGGGTTACATACATACATACATACACACACACACACACATACATACAGACATACGGACATCATCACGGGAATAGTCAGAGAAGCTTCCTAGGACCTCAAAACGTCAAGATCTGATGAGAACTCGATTTTCGAAAAACGGGGTGAAACCAATAACTTCCCGATTTTTTCCTAGGACCTCAAAACGTCAAGATCTGATGAGAACTCGATTTTCGAAAAACGGGGTGAAACTAATAACTTCCCGATTTTTGAAAATTTCAATTTCCTTAGCGGGAAGTTAAAAATTTTTGAATTGAAAACTTGAACTGAAGAAACGACAAAAATTCGCATAATTATGGATATTTGGATAACTTGATATAATTTCGGATAAAATAATTAAAGGAAAGATATCGTCGCTAATTTTTCAACCTCAAATTATCCCCTAAAATGCCTGAAATATTCAAAGCGCTACGATTTTTTTTTTTTTCATAGTGCCTCAAAGCTTCAAATCTTTGTTTTTTGCAAAAATCACCATTATGAGCAATTTTTCGATTTTTGTTCATGTTTTCAATGAAAAAAATTTTTTTTTCTCAAAAAACTTAATTTTTTTAATCAATGAAATTGATTTGTCAAGAAATTTGAAAAAAAAAAAAATTTTAATTTCTTTTGAAAATTGTTTTATTTTTCGATTTCCTTAAATTTCGTGTGGATAAAATGTAACGATATTTTTACTCATCTCAAACAAAACTATCTGTTAACATAATAATTGTAAAAGTAACGGAGTGAGCTGAGAGGGCTCCAGGATTCGAAATGGTATGATTTTATTACTAATTTAACCCTAAAAATTATTTTCTAAGGAAACAAATAAATGATGTTTATTTATTAAATACATACAATCCTATGCGGATTGAATTTTTGGCTAGCCTTATAGCCGAAATCTTCTTGTTGAACTTGGATGGATATACGAATGATATTCCGCGGCGGCCTTGACTGGTTGGAGATTTTAATTAGCCTAGTTAGTCAAAATAGAATCGCTGCGTTTTGAATTTTAAATTCAAACAATATTCCACGGTGGCCTTGGCTGACTGGAGATTTCGAAAATAAGTTGAAATTGAATCTTTGTTCTTAAACACTATGAGTCTTCACTATCCCGTTGTATCTTCGTTCTTCTTAGCACTGCTTGAACGGTAACCACTAAGCAAGCTACTGGCAAGTGGCGTTTTTACTTGACGGTAACCGTCAAGTCAGTGGTGAATGCATAAAAAATTTACTTTTAAATTTTCTTTTCAATATTTTTAACTTCCCTCTAAAAAAAATCGAAAACTTTTTTAAATTTGGGAAGTTATTGATTTTACCCCGTTTCGCGAAAATCAAGTTTTCATCAAATCTCGACGTTTTAAGGTCACCGAAAGCTTCCCTGACTATTCCCGCGATGGTGTCCTAGCGGCTGTGTGTGTGTGTGTGTGTATGCATGTAAACCTCTTATAAATTTTGAATGGGTTGACCGATTGGATCAAAATATGTGCCAATCTAAAAAGTATCGTTGTCGTTAAATTTCATAATAATTTGAATTCATGTGGTCTGGTAGATTTTGAAAAATCTCAAAAATAAAATTTTCGAAAAATCATTCTTCCATAATATCTTCTAAACGGCTGTTATGTTTAAGGGCGTTTTTAGAGCGGTAGCGTAAACGGTGGAGGTTTGGACTAACGATTTAAAGAATACGCAACGGAGGTTTTAATTCCGTTGTTTGAATTATTTATGTGGGACGTTTTCGAGATACGAACTTACCACGCCTTCGTTTGAGACTGACGGATATTTATATGAGTGGATGTACTTACTCTCTGCAGGAACTTTAGTGATGGTCAGATCCGTGGTTTAAGGGCAGCTGTTAGCGCCTGTTCCTTGATTGGGCCCTTTGGTTGGTTCTCGCAGCGGATGGAGTAGGATGGATTTGGGCTGCTTATATTACGGGCTTCTTATTTTGTGAAATGAACTTGTTGAAAACTGATTTCACTTTTATTCAGATTTATTTATAAAAATTAGAACTTACACTTCCACAAATTGATTTTTATGTAATTTAATTTAATGAACTTTAATGATTTAATTGAGCTAACGTCCTCCAGTCCCCCGTAGGGTAAAGTGCGCAAATTTAGCTTTAAAAGATCTTTAGTTACTTATTGACCGAACTCTCGCCTAAGTGCAGGGCAAATTAAGACTTTGAGATTCCGGTTCTCTAAATGATTAAAACTAATACGTGGCCTGCCGGTTGAACCGAGTCTGAACTCGTCATAAGTGCAGCGCAAATTAAGATAAGGGACTTGTACAAGGCACGGGTCCGTCAATTAAACGCGGAAGTCGAATTAATTGCTCAAAGACACTACGTGGCCTGCCGATTAAACCGCGTCCAAACTTCCTTTAAGTGCAGTGCAAATTAAAGCAAAGGACTCTACAAGGCACGGGCCCGTCAGTTAAACGCGGAAGTCGAATTAACTGCTCGAAGACAAGGCGTTGGCTGTTGATCGCCTTTTTAAATACTCGCGGTGCTGAGATTGCAGAAGTCCCCGCTAGTCAACCAGCAGTCGCGTAGTTTATATTTTATTGTGGCTTTCGCGCATGGAGAAGTCTTCCATCTGCGCGGGTGATTTAAATTTAAAAGAAAAATTTTGGGGTGGACATAACATTCCCCCGGAAAAGCGAGAAGCTAGCATAGTTTTTCGGTTTTCCTATGGCCACCTTCCCCATGAGCGAGAGCCATTTACAATTTTTGTTTTTGACTTATTATGTTTTAATGTACTAAAAGAGTAACAGCAGGAGTCATCTGGCACAATTATTCAGTTTTAAATTATATTTTAATTTCTACGTTGTGTTAAATT
>JZSA01001933.1:0-52560 GCA_000956155.1 Cotesia vestalis | reverse complement strand
TCTGTAAAGGTTATATTTATTTGAATTTTTGATAATTAAGTTCCAGTATCTGATTTGGTTATAACCATTATAATTAAAGTTTTGTTAATGTGTTTGTTAAGTTGTTTTTCTTTTTTTGGGACTTTGTTAATAAATCAGCTATCAATCCGAAACATCAGCGTCTTGATTTACACACGTTTCCCCAACGTGCGACCGGATCACCCCCTCTCTCCACAAACCACACACTGAGCGACACCGAGTATACCCGTCTTCTCTGCTGCAGCTCCCAGCCTTATTGTTACAGTTTTTTTTTTGAGTTTTGGTAATTTCTCGCAAATAAAATTATCTGGCGTCCTTACGGATATAGATGAGGCAGTTCGCGGGAGTATGAGAGTCGGAAGTATAACGTTTGGGGTTAAATCTCTAGGTTTTCCTGTTAAAGATACCGTTTGTAGTTTAGTTTAAAGGAACCACCCACCAACCCCCTTAATCCCTAGATTTAACGTTATAATATATATACGATACAACCGGCCTTGTCTCTACTCTAACTCTCTCAATTTTTAACGGATCTTCATTAAACTTAGCGTCCATATTCTACGGATAATTACTGAGGTTAAGTTCGAGTATAAGCTGAATCGGTCGGTTATTTTAGAAATACGAGCTGATTCAAAATTTCAAAAAATTTTGAAAAATTCAACTTCTTTTGGTTTTCCTTGCAATAACTTTCGAATGCGATAACTTCGGAAATTGTATCCGAAAGCTTACTGAATAAGCTTCAATTCACATGCTTCATTATCTTCCTTAATCAATTGTGTCAGTAATGACAGCAAATTAAAAGTTTATTCTAATTCAAATTATGAAATCTACTTCTATTTCGGCTGCCGAATGGCCTTTTCATTTACTATGTTAGATACTGAATGATATATTAAAGAAACTCAAAAAAATTAGTTATTTAGTAAGTAATTTGTAAGATTGGCTAATTATTGGACATTATTCAAATATCCTTAATTGTGCAAATTTTTGTCTTTTTTTCAGTTGAGGGTTCTAATTGAAAAATAATTTTTGTAACAAAAGCCACGGTATCTTTTAGAAAGTATCGTGTAATTTTCGAAACCATTTGTCGATTTCCTATACGATCATTATTTCCAGAGTTATTGATCGTCAAAGTAAAAAAGTACTTTTTTTGCTTTGACTGACGATAACTCTGCGGCAAACCATCTTACAGGCTTTTTGATTATGTCAAATCTAATGGCATAAAATTTTCTTTAAGAACTTTTGAGCAAAAAAATGGAAATTAATTTCTCGAAGCCCGTAGATCTTATTTAAGACGAGAAAAAATTTGGAAAATTTTTTTTTTGTAATTTTTATAGGATTTCTCCAGACCTGAACATAATAAAAAATTTTCATGGTCATATCTGAAAACTAGACACTGGGAGCTACAATTTCTTTTTTGTTTTTACTGTACGATCATTTTTCTCGGAATTACAGCTCGTTGAAAACCATTCAAAAATTTTGAATTTTTTATATCCCTTAATTTTTGTGACTAGAGTATTTAAATTTATACTTTTCATATATTTATCATAATTAAATTCCGAATTCAAAGAAGATATTTTTTAATATCTAAAATTTATAATTCTGTATTTTCATTGTGCATACGTGTACTTTATTATACTATTTTTCTCGTATATTTTTGCTATTTGGCTATATTGGCCTGACATTGATATTAAATAATAAATAAATAAATTTTTTTGTTTTCTTGATAAATTTTTTCACTGTATTGCGTGTGATAGAGTTATTTTCTGCGTTCCTCAATAATTTAAGTCCCACCATTGACGACCTGCTACCCCGAGGACTGAAGATACCTGGTATTATATGTTGGCTTGTTTATTTGAAAGACATGAAAAATACACTGAATAAGGTTATCAGACTGACTGTAAATACTATAAACACTGCATAAGAAATTAAACTACATAATTTACTTTTGGAGCTCTCTTGCGGCTTACATGAAAATATAGTAAATGAAAATTTTTGTTGATAATTAGTTTTTCATCCTAACCTAGCTGCATTTCGATAATTCTGGTCAATATGTAGTCTAAACTAAAATAAAAAAGAACCAAAAAATTATATTAATCTCAAATATTATATTGGTTGTACGTTTATTAATAATTTCTTTATAGTCAAATGAATTTAGTTAACGGTGAAAGTTTTTCAAATATTTGCCTGTAAACCTTCATTTGTTTATTTATTTATTTATATACTAACGCCAATCGACAATATACATAAAAAATGTTGGAAAATCCAAAAGTGCACGACTCATAATGCTCAACTTCAAAAGTACTCCAACAATATATATTGTGATTAAAAATATCGAAAAATCATTAAGCCAAATTTCTTTTATTCACAATTCGTAACTCTCGACATTCACATATAGTTACGGAATTTAAATCCACGACTACATAATTGATGAACCTAGTTTACTCGGCTTATAAATTGACTTATTCAATGTCGCGCTGAACTGTCTGAAGTTTCTTATGAGAGGCTCTGATACTACTCTATTACCGGAAGATTTCTAAGTATGATAAGAAGTAATTAAACACGAAGGCTTTAATTAAATAAGTAATTTAGATTTAGCGCAACTGGCGAAACTGATTGGGGAGTTTTACTCTAAGATACTTTACATTTAATGGGAATATTAGATTTACCTGAAGGATTTCAGTGATTGACACTCTCCCTATGTAGTCTGGTTTATTTTTTATATCTTGGGTATTGAAACACGGAACTAGGGCAATATGTTATGGGATCGAGTAAATATAAAAGTTAAGGCTTTAGGTTTCACTTATTTTGTTGATAAAGGAATTATTTTATCGGGAGTTGATAATATTTTGATCAGTAAAATTTATGGGATTTAATGTTCAAATGCAAAATTTAAAGTTTGCATAAAAAAAAATATTTTTTAAAATTGTAATATTATAAAATATATTATAATATTATAAAAAAGTTTGGAAAATCCAAAAGTTCACGACTCATAATGCTCATTTAATTATAAAATATTAAAAAAAAAAAAAAAAATTAAAAAAAAATTTTAGCAAAGGCAAGGATAAAATTGAAAAATTTAATAGGAAGGTACTGCATAAGCGCCTCTGGTGGAATAAATGTACATAATATCTATAGATATATCACCATTCATGTTAATTTTACATGGATATCTATAGATATACAGTCTTGTAGTTTTCGTTTTTTGTTAATTGCAATTAAACGACACTGAATTAATTAATCATTCGCATTCAGTGACCTACAATCGTCGATTAGAATTTAAAAAAAAAATTTAACTCAAATAATGGATTTTTTCACAAGTTACAGTGTTTTCGGGTTTCACACATAACGGACAGGAAATTTTTTTGACCTATTTTCGTGTTTTTTTCAAATTCTATTGCACTAAATCAATTTTTAAAAAGTATGGAATTAATCTTCATTGAATTATCTCGACAATAGTATGCAAAATATCTCGATTCCGTGAACTAACAAGGATATAATAATAAAAATAGCCGCTAAAATGAGGCGAAAAAAATTTTTCGATTGTAAAGCCCTCTCTGATACTTCGCATCATGAGTCGTGCAATATTTACAGAAATTAAAATGAGTATCTGGGAAAAATACAAGTGATTAATTAATTAAAATTATTTATTTAATGGTAAGTAAGCAGCATGTTGTTCGTAGCATTAATGAAGTTATTAAACGTTCCTATCTAGAAATCGAAATCGTTTTGTAGGGAATTTACAAGATTGTGTCGCCCATTAACGACGTAATTTTTGTTCGATTTAGCAGTCTTGAGCAATCGTTTACGTCTTAATGGTAGATCAGTAGGTTCAAATTCTTTTGAAACTACTTTTGATTTCAGGCACGTCGATAAGACCATTTGCTACTTTAAGCCATATAGACAATTTGCCATATAGACAAATTTGGGAATTAGGGAAATAAAGGATAAAGGGAAAGGGAGGACCTTTACTCGGTAGGAATTTTCGGTAACTGAAAAAAGTAATTCTGACAGCCCAGACCGGGACTCGAACCCGGATCGTTTGGTTACGCGCCAAAGGCTCTACCAGTTAAGCTATCTGAGACACTGTCCGTAATTATTATTCAGTCACTTAATAAGACCTATCGAGTAATAAACACCACCGTCCATCTTACAAAGGCCAAGTCAGCAATTTGGCGTCATGATCTGAGACTATTAATCTTGAAGTGACGACAGGTCTCCTCCAATGTATTGTCAACTACTAGTCGAGCTCGGTGAAAAGTTAGAGTTCTGAACATTTTTCTCTGGAATTTCTCAATGCGATTGATCATGATGTCTGTATATGGAGACCAAATGACAGACCTATATTCCAAGATTGGCTGGACCAGTGAGTGATAAAGACTGACCAGTGAATAAGGATAAGAAAAGTCTTTGTAGGTCCTGATGACGAAGCCCAACATTTTGTGTGCCTGCAGGGTTATTCTACTAATGTATTTGGAGAAAGTCAGCTTGCGATCCATGATGATGCCCAGATCATTGATGTCTTTAACTTCAATGGTACTTTTATCCTCTAGTTTATAGTTGGTGGGAAGTGTGACATGCGATCGTGAGAAATATAGCACTGCACATTTTTTTATGCTTAGATCTAGTTTATTATTGAGGTACCATTTAGAGAGATGATCAATATCTTGTTAAAGTGCATAGACATTTGAGTCGTTAGCAATTATACTATAGATTTTTAAGTCATCGGCGGAGAAAAGATATTCAGAACCGAAGTTGGAACCTATGTCGTTGATGAATACGTTAAACAGAACGGGACCCAGATGTTATCCTTGAAGTACCCTTGTTTTTACCTTATAACTTGCCGAGAGGTGACCATCGACCCGTACTTGGAGTTGCCTGTAGGTTTGATATGAACTGAGCCATTTCAGAGCGTCATCTTGTATACCGAGTAGGTTTAATTTGTTGATAATATATTGTAACAGGTAAATCCTCAGCTCGTAAGCTCGCCGGAACCACGGTTAGTTTTGAGGAAATAATTAGTTAATTAATCATGAACTTAATTACCTTTAACAGTTTTATTAAGAAAAATTATAATTTAATAATAAATAAATACAGAGTAATACTTTTATTTTTTACAAGAAATATTTTAACGAAATTTAAACTATTAAGGATAAACGGGCGGTCGGTAAATCAAATCGCGAACTAAGTGATTTCAAAGCTAGCTCCCCCTTCCTGGTGACTCGGCGTCGTCCAGGAGTCTCTGACTCGATTCCCAGGCACAAGCGGATCAAATCCTTCTTGCCCCACCTACTCGGTTTGCGTACCAACAGTATCTCGGCAGAAGGCGAAGATACTGGGAAAGTAATAATTAATTTTTTAGCAAGCGAGTATCCAGCGACACACGCTAACTAAAATCTTAATTAATGTGAAATCAACTTACCTTGATTTTATCCCAGCGGACCAAATTCAAAGTAATTTGATTGATGAGAACACAATCCAGCGACTGGTGAACTCCAAGTAGATAAAATCTCTGATCGGAATCAGGTTGATCTACGCGTTTTTAATTTTGCTTTTAACAATTTTGAAACAACTATCTTCAAACGGACGCGCAACCGAATTTTTTGTGCTCTAGCGATAGATTGGGAACTAAAAATAATCTAGCTAATTTAATTTTTATTTTAACTTTTCTATTGAGTATTTTTTTTTTTTTATAATATTTAAACATTTAAATAATAATAATAAAAATAAATTCTTAAATCTCTTCACAATATGATGATTGACTCTGTCGAATGCTTTACTTAAGTCAGTATAGACAGCATATACTCTATGTCCATTACTCATTGCATTGAGTACATAACTGACCTATGTAAAAAGGTTCGATGTAGTCGATCTTTCACCTACAAATTCATGTTGTCCATTAGTAATGATATCATTAAATAATGAACTAAATTGAGGTAAGACTAGCATTTCAAATAATTTTGCAAGTGCCGACTGAATGCATATTGGTCTATAATTCGAGACTTCGGATTTGGGCCCATCTTTATGAATCGGACTAATATAAGATATCGTGTAGTCTGAGGGGAAGATACTGAGTTGTAATAATGTGCTACAGATGTATGTGAGTGGTTCACAAAGTCCTGCTGCAAAGTTTCCAAAGAATATGTAGTGAATTCCGTCGGGTCCAGCACCTTTTTCGGGGTTTAATGACCTCAGCAATTTGAAAACATTGTCAGTTGTAACCTCCAGGTTACTTAATACTGCATGCGAACAGTTTTTTAAAATATAAAATTCATGACTGAGTTGAAGTTGGTTAGTATCGAAATATATCGAAATATCGAAAAAATATGGTCCCCGATTCCTTATTGGTCGAAATTAAGGCGCGCGCGTAGCGCGCTATTTAAATTTCTAGTGTTGTTTATTTTCGATGATTATTGGGTGCTGTGCCTCCGATAGATAAACACTTTCGAAACATTTAGCAAACAGGTTGCTGATATTCTCGCCAGTAGTAGCTGATTGGTTATCTCATGAAAGTGTGGATGGAATATCACTACAATTTTGTTTTTTGTTTTGGATAAATTCATTCGAGTCAGACCTGACTAATAGTTCGATTTTATTTATATAGTTTTTGTAGCATGATGCACTGAGTTCTTTGTATTTACACCTGAGATTACTAAATTTTTTGTAGTTCTGATTGGATTCTTTATTCTTGTAAATTAAATGAGCTGCCTTTTTTAGTTTGATTTTACGGATTAATTCATTAGAGAACCAACACGGATAGTTATTTGACTTATTTATATATCCTGGAACGTAAAGGGAAATGCCGTCACCGATTATTTCGTACAAGTAGCTGATCTGATTATCGAGTGATTCAAACGTATAGACACTGTAACCAATTGGTCGATAAGAAGAATGCGTTGAGGTTCGTGTAGTCTGCCTTTTTGAATGCAAGTGAAGGTTTGTTTGCTGGTTTGAGACTAAGTTGAAGATTTACTGAGATTTCTAGAGCTGAATGATATTTATCTTAAGTCGTGATGGACTGAGTGTTTTTAATCTTGATGTTAAGGTTGGAAAAGCAGAGGTCCAACAATCCATGATGTTAATTGAAGACGTTGTTAAGTTTTGTGCAGCCCGCTCGTGTTAGGTCAGACTTGAATCGTATTTAAGGTCCTTCGATTTCAGCTGATGGTTCTCATTTGAGAATAGTTAAAGCATCATCTGGCGACGGCGTTTCGATGAGTAGTGGACGAGTTCGGCCGCTTGATGGGCGACCAAGTCGACGTATTTTTAGATTTTTTAAGTTGTTAGCAATTGTGGGTGGCAACACATCAAGAACTTTTGTCCTATCTTCTTCAAGTCGATCATGACCATCTGCTATTGTTGATTCAGCGACATTCATAGCTATTACATTTGCCTGTCATTTTTTTTCGATCAGTTACTTATGCAAAAATACCTTCAGTGGGTACTGGTGTATTGAGGTAAGCCTTGAGTTTTTCTTCCACTGAGGTAAGTCTATTATTGTGACAAGAGCATCTGTTAGTTGGTGTACTATTTTGTTTAGCAATATTACTTACCTCGTCTCTGATGTTGGCCACATTACCTTCAATAGCTGTCTTAAAACGATTAAACTTAGCTCCGAAATATTCTTTAAAGGATTCTGTGAAATACTGGAGCTTTACCTCAAATAAATTATAAAGTATGTCCATAGAGACTGTGCCATCATCGACAGTATTAGTTGTGTTCTCGGGGATAATTATGCTAACCTCACTCTTACATGGATCATAATTTCATGTAGGACTGTTTTTCCTGGTGATGCAAGTAATTTTATCAAATTCTTTGGTTGTAAAGCAAGTGTATTTCAGGTGTACCCAGGTGCGGTAAAATGAACGTGTGAAACTTGCGAGATTTTTCCTAATGGTGAAGAGTGTTTTAAAATACAAAATTACACTCAATGCACTTTTTTAATCAACAAAAATTAGAAAAACCGTTGACCCTGAAGGCAATTTCGGCGACTTCCTGCTAATTCCATACCTGCGTGCTAGAAATTGCACTTATGATATTTTTAAACTCGAAAAGCGCAAAAATATAATTTTTGTATTATTTGGAGCTCTCAAAGCTCAAAAAAACAGCTGTTCTATGCTTGGGTGAATTATACTGAATTAGAAACCGATTATCTGACCGCTGTCTTGTTATAAATTCGGTCTTTCGTCCCTTGTAGGTGGTTTCTTTCCCTCCCGAATTATAGTGGCTCCCGTATCTATAACTTTCAATAATGAAGAAGTTTAATTATTTTTTTTTTTTTTTATTTGTCGATTGGTGCTATCATTATTACCTCTTACGCTTCCCGGGCTAACAGTGTTTGGAATATCTTAATTATTATGTTTTTAATAAATATTGAATCTATCGTGTGTTACGACCTCATGTAACCTGTAAATTCATTATCATTATTATTATTAACATTATTAGTATGAGTATTTCCTACGGGTAGAATATAATAAATCGCATCAATTCGATATATTTTTTTTGTAATATTCGTGCATCGGTTTGAATAATTCTTCGTCACACAGAGCATGAGTAATCATGACTGTATAAGACTCAGGCGTTAGTGTTAGTAGAAGACGGCACGTGTGTTCTTCACTTCTACTAAGTGTCTCCGTGCCGGACATAGACTATAAATGTCAAACAATTGAAATATGATGAAACAAGGGGAAATTAAAACACACGATTCTCACTACAAGTTACACTGCAGTCATCGAGATAGAATAAAACTATAGCAAAATGAGGCGGCCTTAAACCGAATAATGCCAGTTTAGACTTGCTCCAGCCTCATTAGCATATTGAAAACTTAGAAAATTCATTTAATATAGCAAAAATGAATATATTGTAATCTCTTTAAATGACGAATTTTAATATTCCCGGATTCCTGGAAATCCATACCAGTCATCAAAGACAACGGACTGGAGTATGTATAAAAGCCCTAGCCCGGACAGTAGAAATGAGCAGTGCAAAAATCAAATCCGTGAAGGCCAGTTCGGACCGTGAACATTATTAAATCAAATTCGTGAGGGCTAGTTCGGACAATAGTTATAATAAAATTTAATTCGCGGGCACGATAGAAATAAAAATTTAAAAATCACGAATTAGAAATATTAACAGAATTTTCGACACCGCGACGGTTAAACCATAATAATAATTTAATATTGTATTTCCTTCTCACTGCTCCAGGAATTAGAAAAATCGTTTATCCGACCCCTCGTTGTTCGTCGGGTAATTAAAAAGCTATAAAACTGTAAGATGAGGGAACCCGTGTAAACCACTTAACCTTTTATGGGAATAGAAAATCGGATACCACTTCAGTTGTCAACCACTGAACTTTATGTATCACCCGCGACCATAAATTATAAAGATTATTTTTCTGACCAGATTTCGAAAACGTTCACACCACGAAAAGGGTTTCGAAAATGCTGAGGGGAAAAGAAGTACCACGACTATAAAATATATCGAATTCCCTCGATCGCCTTTCAGTCGCGAAGATTATTCACTGCCACCATAACCTTCTCCCATTAACTATTCCTACAATCAGTTAGTCGGTCAGTTACGTATAGAGTAAAGTCGAGTTCGAATCGTCAACCAGTCAATTAAATACAGCCTATATTTCAGTTTAAATAAACCTCAAACTAGAATAATTGGTGTAATTATTATAAAACAATCCCTCATTCATCCTTTCGATTAAAAACAAAAATAATGATTAAGTTCACTTCAACGAGCAGCGGCCGCTTCAGTACGACGACAGGTACATTCCTCGTTATATATACATATATATATTTATTTTGGTTATTTCTATTTTCTCTTTCTGTGTTTTAATACATCTGCTGTGCTGTTGTGCCTGACCTAACCCAATCCATGACCCAGTTTTTAATCACGTATACAGTGTCGAGCTTCGAGTAATACTGACATATAGTTACCCATAGGCGCGGTTCCCGCCTCCTGAGACATATAACCTTAAGTGGTTAGTCTCGAATTTAAGGGACTGATCTAATTGTTACTAGGACGTAACAGTTCATTAACAGTAAGTATAAGCTCTATTATCTATATTTGAATTCGCTTAGCGATTAGATCAAATTCGCACACTCAATCTTTTCTGAGGCATGGTTTTTCAGTCCGGAAACTTCCCACAATCAAAATCTATAAAATTTGTATTCTTTACATTGTTAGTCCATCCTCCCCGTTTTGCGCTACCACATTCTAAAAACACTCGGACATAACAATATCTATCCGATTCATGAAATTCTGAATTGTTTGATACCTATATTGTGGAATCGATTTTTCAAAATCTAATTACGACTTAGAAAAAAATAGAAAAAATTACAAGAAAAAATAAAAAAAAGAAATTACTCCGAGTTTCTGAGCGGCCGCTTACTATTGTTATTATTTGCCTCACATTATGATTACTTCCCCCATTTTTCTCCGAAAGCGGTTTGAGGGGAATGGCGCATGCTTAATGCCTCGGGTCCCGACATCGAAACCCCGTAGAGCTCATATTTTTTTAAACTAGTACTCTGTAATTTTGTATTAAGGAAATTTTTTTTTTTTAATACGGGTAACTAATCAATGATAAAATATTTAAAAGAAAATTTTATTTTCATCGTTCTAGTTGAATTGTTTTCATACATTAATTAAATTTTCGACACGTGCCCATTAGTTATAATTCTTTATTTATTTATAGATTTTAAATATGCGTTACAATTTTTATTAAATACAGAACTTAAAGTGTAATTATCTATTTTTACTATACAGGAATCCATCATGGTACATGTAAAGAAATTGAAAAGGCCTTAGGAAAAGAATTAATTTGGTTACCATGTCGCCATCATATTTATGAGATCATTTTAAGGAGTGCATTCGAAGTCTATTGGCCAGTATCATCCGGACCAAATGTTCCAATATTTGGCAGATTCAAAAAATTTTGGGACACATTCGATAAAACGAAGTATAAATCTGGTGTTGAAGATAGTATTGTTGCTAATATTATTACGAATGAAAAAAATAATCTATCTTCATTTATTAAGCGATACTTACAGGTATTATTTAAATACAATTTTAAGTGTAGAGGATAATTATTGATTTTTTACGAATAATTGATTACTTTTGGTAGTGATCGCAACCCCGAGATGACTGTAAAGAAATATTGGAATTGTCATTAATTTTTCTGGGGGAAATGCCACGAGAGCAAGTTTTCTTCAAGCGTCCTGGTGCAGTTCATCATGCAAGATGGATGGCAAAGGCAATTTATTGCCTAAAAATGTTTATTTTTAGAGATGAATTTGACCTTTCTAAGAAAGAATTGGATGGTCTTCGACAATTTTGTATTTTTATAGTTATGGTGTATGTAAAAGCTTGGTTTTCATCAACTTCTGCGACTTCTGCTGCTAATCACGACTTAGAGTTTATGAAAAATTTAATTGAGTACAGTAAAATTAATTCTTTAATTTCCTCGGCTACATGTGAAAAAATGACTTCACATTTATGGTACTTAAGTGATGAACTTGCTATTTTATCACTTTTTGATGATACCGTTCCATTAAACATAAAGAAGAATATTGTCGAAGCTGTTAAGACTCGCGAAGGTACAGATTCTAAAGCAAGAAGATTTATTATTGATAGAAAAAATTTACATTTAATTCTGCAAAAAAATATAAGTGACTTTGTTTCTAAGAAGTCATTAAAACTATTTGAGATCTTTGATCTGCCGTATGATTTTCTTGACAAAAATATTGATTTATGGTCTACTGATGAGAGTTATAATGGAAATAAAGAATTTTTCGCACAATTGCAAGTTGTTAATAATGTGGCAGAGCGAGGTGTCGCATTAGTAAGTGAATATAACCAATGCTTAACGAAAGACGAAGAGCAATTTCAATTTTTATTGCAAGTTGTAAAAGAGCATCGAAAAAACTACCCTACTTGCAATTGTTTGAAAATAAATAGCTCAGTTGAAAATTGAAATAAAAAACTTTCTTATAACTAATTGGACATTTTTTTCTCTAAAACTGGAATCATAATATATTTATAATGAAAACTTTGCTTTTTTTATTGATAAATGATTAACTAAGCGATAAATAATGTGTATCAAAAAAATACTCTGAAAGCCAACGGTGGAGTGGTCGACTCCCGAATATTCTTGTCCAGGTCGCCCAAGTAAACAAATAAACTACCCGTTGACACACAGGCTGGGTTAGAAACCCCGTTGGACGCCAGTTACTCTTTTACCAGGGAAGAATAACAAACCCTTCATCAATCAGGGCCCTTCACGAGTCGATTTTGAGACGAATTAAGGAAAGTGGGTAGAGAGAAAGGAGCGTAAATAATTAAGTAGAATTCATGACGTGCAAAGCTCAAGAGACAAATAAATATTCTCACGGTGGTCGTTAAGAAAATAAACAAATATATTTAAGGATCAAATACTTAGCCTAATTATAAAGTATAATAATATAACAATTTTTATTGTTACGATAGTCGATTACTGGATAGCAGAATTACAAAAATCCAATAGGGAGACTTATCCCTGACGAAAATTAATTATTTAATAATCAAATATGAAAGCAATGTTTATTAAAGATGTCTAACTTATTGTCGGCCCCGCTGGTTTAGATTGTTTCATAGCTTGTTATCCTATTAATATACTATGCTGATAATAATCACAATATACCAGCTCGAGGTTATATACGACCTAAATAATAATAACAAATCACAATGTTTATATATGTATGTGTTTGAAAAAATCACGATTTTATTCGAAAAATCCGATTATTTCGTTAAATTTAACATATTTAATTTTTTTTGTGTAATTTTTCAAAAAGTTCATTCAAAAACAAAAATTTAAAAAAAAAAAAAGATACCAAAAAGTCAATGTCAAAAAAAGTTATGGCTATTTGAAAATAAAAGAGCCATTTTTTTTTAAAACTCATAACTTTTTTTGGGTTGGTCAAAAAAATTTGAAAAAATTCTCAAAAGCGTTTTTCAAAGGGTAGAAAAGAATGATAAAGTTTCAGCGAAATCTGAAGGGGTCGAGTTCAAAAGTGGTCGATTTGACATGGAATACCCCATACATATATACATATAATATGTGTGTATATATTATATGTATATGGGTATATATCAGCTGTCGTAAACCGTTCTCATTTAAAACGTTTTAGTATAGATATATGCATAAATTAATACGTAAATAAATATAAATACGTAAAAAATACACTTATTTGATATATATATTAAAACTTATTCCTGGAAAATTATTTTTCATTATATTTCTTAATTATTTTGTTCAAAAGTTTTGGGGTAGTGGGGTGTGTATTTATTTACACGTGTTGACTCGAATATAAATTTCTCAATTCCTATTTATACATTCGTGTTAATAATTTCATTATTAAATTTTTTATCGGAGTCATCAGCCGTTTTGGTTGATTTTTTAAAGACCAAATTTGATTTATCGATAAATAATAATCCAAATGAACCAACGACAAAACATGGGACAACAATAAATGCGGTTTTTTTGAGATACTTAAATACAATACAGACAAAAATATTTATTTCACATTTCAGCTATCACAAGCAGCTGATAACATTTGTTGATAATTCAAATAATAATAAAGAATAAATAAGATGATAATTCTGTAAAATAAAAAGAAAAAATGAAACTTACATTTGTTGTAAACATAATATTCGTTGGAAATAAATTCATTTAAATTTTAATTGAATAATGTGTAATTGTTTTAATTCTTAAAAACCTAATAATTAATCCAATAAATTTTTTTTTGTTTGAGAATAAATGAAATGCTATAATATATATCTATATATATTGATCTGTTTATTTATTTAAAGCGGCTAAAAGAAGTTTCACTTCTATTGTGACCTTATGTCTGTGAGGCTCACTCATTTTTTTTTTATTTAGAAAAAAAAATCTATCCTAACAAAATTAAAGTACCAATTATTGGGTCTATACAGAAGAAGTTATTATTTAATTTTTATGATGATATTAAAATATTTTTTGATCTAAATCGATAAAGCATCATTCAGTGACTTTTTAAACAAGTTAATACTTTCTCATGCGGATTATGTAATTAATTCAATTAAAATTAAGTAATAAAATAGATTTGTCAGATACATCAATTATTGGCGAATTTAAAAAAGAAATAATCCGATTATTGAAGTATCGTTGTATCAATTATCGATGCCCTTAATAAACGGACGAAATTTTTTGTTTAAATTGGAAATAATAAATTAAGTATGCTCACAAGTGGTTAAATTCAATCATTATGGTATTCTTTAATTAATTTTCAAAGTTTATTTATGATATAAAATATATTAAACAAGAAATCTTTATACGTTTGAATGTGGAATAGTAAACATTTATAATCGAAAAATTTGTTTTTCATTTCTTGAATTGTACGGTTGATTTAAGAATGGGTTCGATTGTTATCAACACCTCAAAAAATTGAATGTAATTATAAATCAAATACTTCAAACTTGTAATTCTCTACTTAAGTTAATGTAATTAATTTACATTGAACAGTAAATAATTTTATTTATTCTACATCAAATACGCAATCAGTACTGCATATTGACATTGCATTTTAAAAATTTGTTTATTTGTTGTTTAAAAGAAAAAAAAATCAACCATTTTCCTCCAAGAATTATGATTTTCAAAATAAAATCTTCATAAGCATCAGAGTCAATTAATCAACCTTTATCTCAATTTTATTTAATTGATTACGTTTATACTGCTGTCAATTAATATATTTTATGCAAAAATATACATGCATCGTCAATTAACGAGATTATTTATATTCATAAATAATAAGTACTGTATTTCATCATACAAGAAATAAAAGTCCAAAGATGTAAAAGTCCTAATTTCAGAGGTATTGAATAAAACTTGCTAAACGAATGACACACCTCGCTCAGTAAATAAACTCTTCAATCAGAATCATCGCTAATTCTCTGTCATTTATTTCAAGAAATTAATAATAATATTTGATTGGACAAAATTACTGTATGTTTTGAAAATATAATAAACACCACAATTGATTTTTCGTGTAGAAAATACAGTACTTGAAAAAATTGAAAAAAAATAAAAAGTTAAGTTTGGAGTGCTTTATAACTAGTTGTATCTATCATATAAAATTTTTATTTCACATTATGCCGGATGGCTACGAGGGAAATAGAGTTACTAAAATTTCTTAATTATAAAACTGAAAATTCTAAAAGCAATAGTCTTAAAGCTTCACAACGTTTTTGTTATTTTCCTCTATGGAAGTCAATGATATTTAAAAAACTCGGCAAGACATTCGTCTCGATCCCAATTTTCAAAATTGATTACTCATCAGATCCCTATAATTTGAGGTCCTACAAGAATATTTAAACAATTATTACAAAGATTTAAAGTACAATATTCTAATGATTCTTACTCCCTTTTTATTAGCTTCACTTGTATGTATGTTTGTATGTTTGTGTGTTTGTATGTTTGTAACCGACTTCTTTGGACGCGATTTTGACGCACTTTAAACGGCCAGATTTCGATCAAACTTTGTAGATTTATCGAGGATCGATGACAATACACTGATTTGATAAAATTATTCCATTTTTCAATTTGCAAAATAAGATTTTTGTTAATTTATATAATTTTTATCTATAGTCGGTAAGATAAGAATTTTAATTTTAATTTTTTTTACAAATTTCTCTATAATCGATAAAGCAGGAATTTTAACTTCCAACCATTATTTTTAGTCGATTTATCTAATGTTAACAAATTTTCGAACACCAAAGAGAATTTTTAATTCAACAAAACAAATAATAGTTTAAAAAAAACTAAAAAATCACGCTTTTATAAATAAACCAAACTAAAAAGTAGAGAATAAATAATAGTTTAAAAAACTAAAAAACACGCATTTCATAGAAAACCGAACTTAAAAAAATAGAAAATAAGTTTTAATGAATTTAAATTAAGAATAGTGTTAAAAATTTCAATAAATATAAATTAATAATTGTGTGAATAAAAAAAAATTAGGAAAACGGTTCACCCTAAAGGCCATCCCTGTAACTTCCCGCTAATTTCATACCTGAGCGCTTGAAATTGTACTTATGACATTTTTAAGATTTTTGAGCTCAAAATATAATTTATGTAATATTTTGAGCTCACTGAGTTCGAAAAAATAATATCTTGATGAATTTGAGCTCTCCCAGCTCAAAAGTCTGAAGGAAGTTTCGTAGAACACTATTTTTGGTTTTTCCAATCGCAATAACTTTTGAATGGATCAACCGATTTTCACGCGGCTGGCAGCATTCGACGCAGTTTTATCATCTTCTTAAGCGATTTTCAGGTTTCAATTGATCAAATCGAAAACTTCAGAGTAATCCCGGAAAAACACTTTTTTTGGTTTTCTTTCGTTCACGATAACTCACGAACGAATCAACCGATTTTGACCGGATTGGCGACGATCGGCGTAGTTTTTCAAGCTTAAAAGTAAATTAGTTTTTTAAGTTGATCGATGGAGCCATTTAAAAGATATTCCAAAAAAACCACTTTCAAAAATGATTTTTTTCTTATTTTTTTTGAGATTTTTCAAGATTTCTTAAAATCTATCGGTCTGAATCGGTTCAAATTCTCAGAAAATCTAAGTTTGAGGGAACTCTTTAGAACGCCGTTTAGTTTGTTCCGATCGGTTCAGTCGTTCAAAAGTTATAAGCCGGTCACATACTTACACACACACACACACACACACACACATTAATTATTACTACCTCTAAAATATATAAAAATATATCAAGTTATACATCATTGTCTTCAAAATTGAATGTAGTTTCTGTTAAAAATTTTTTTTTTCAAAAAAAAAATTTTCCTGGCTTCAAAAATAAATTCAAAAGTCTTTTTTTTTAATTAAAACAGATTATTTGAAATTTTCGCTCAAACTCTCTAATTTTATTAAATCTTCCGTTTAATTTTTAATCTCGAGATGGAAAGATCTAAATTTCAGTGGGACGGATACTTAATAAACTTACAAATAAATAATTAAATTAAAAAGAGAGCGTTAATTAAAATTTAATATAAGCAAAGCGTAGTAAGCGTTTTTGAAATTAGCATATTATGCACAAAGGAGAGAAAAATATCAGGAATAGAAGAAAAGTGTATTATTGTAACGCGAAAAACAAAGTGTTGAAAACAACGAGTCAGTTGATTTTTTCGGTTTAAATTCGCTTACACAGACAAACCCTCGGCATTATTTCACACAGCAGACGTACGCTTGTGTCTAGCGAGTCTGCCGTAGAGTTGTATTGGCACCGCAAGCTATTTTGCAGGCATGGGTGTGCTCTCGTTGTTCAGTTTTTCGAGACGTGCGAACACCCCAGAGCGACTACACATTTACGTATGCTATCCTCGGAGCATATTCCCAGATATCGCGGGTTCGACATCTCGACGTACCCGTGAGCAAGAGGAATGATCGAACTGAGCCCTTTTTTCTTTGATTTTACAATATTTTTGTCGGAGGGGATTCCCAGATCCCCTTCCACTACACACTACACAGATCCCACACATCAGACGGAGTGACTCCCTCTCAGGAATAGTCAGGGAAGCTTTCTAGGACCTTAAAACGTCGAGATCTGATGAAAACTCGAATTTTGCAAAACGGGGTGAAAACAATAACTTCCCGATTTTTGAAAATCTGAGATTTTTAGAGGGAAGTTAAAAAATTATTTCATTTTAAAAAAAGCGTGGGGTGCTTTTTAAGATATTATCAAAATGATAATCATTCTACTCATATCTGTCAATAAAATATTTATAACTATTGACACCATGCACCCCACGCTTTTTTTAAAATGAAATAAATTTTTTTTTTATTCACACTATTATTAATTTATATTTATTGAAATTTTTAACACTATTCTTAATTTAAATTCATTAAAACTTATTTTCTGTTTTTTTAAGTTTGGTTTTCTGTAAAAAGCGTTTTTTTTAGTTTTTTAAACTATTATTTATTAATCAACTTGATAGACAAAAATCGACGTTGACGGCATTTGATATAGTCTTATTGCCATTAGATTTTATGAAAACTAAATTCATCAAAATAAATAGATGACTTGAATGACTCGAAAAATTTTAGAGTTAATGTCTTTTTAGATAACGTATAGAGCAATGTATCAATTAATAACAGATATCACAACTATATATTCAGCCTCAAATTTTCAGATGTTCAGACACTCGGTCAAGCCTGAATCATTATAATTTTTTTTCTTTTTTAATTATTCTTCGATAAAATTGAATGATAATTTAGTGCTTGATATGTGTTGTCTTTATTTTCAACGAAATCTAAAAAGATTTTTAACTTTTCGCCAAGAAAATCGAAGATTTTCGAAAAGTCAAAAAAAAGTTTTTTTTTTTTCATTTTTTCAAAATATCTCCGAATTAGCTGAACCGATCGATCTCAAAAACTAATCAGCTCTTAACCTTGAAAGCCCGCATCGATCGCCACCAAGTGCGTCAAAATTGGTAGATAATTTATAAAATAAAATAGTATTATTACAATATAAATTTATACACGCAAAATCGTGAAGCAAATATTGTCATTCCTCTTGTAGATGGTTGTAAATAATTATTAGCATTATAAATTCGCGTTCGATTAGCTGCGTGTGCGACTTCAATTATGAATAAATACAAATAATTTACCAGAGAGAATCTCGTATGTGTTATCTTTTCGTCACTACATAACACTTGCTCTTTTATCATTCTACTGGTTCCAATGATAATTATATATATAAAGAATGTTTAATAGTACCGGCGTAAAAATGATAACTTACTTCATCGTTTAATTCATTTGGTGGGATAAGCCTCTTTAAATCCGTAACTCTAACAGTCATCCCAACATTAGTTACAAATAAGTTTTCATCGTCGGATCCAAGCTTCGCCTAATGGAAATCAATAAAATTTTGATTATTTTTAAATACACACATATGGGTAGCGACAAAAAATGATACTCGAAAAGTAATACCGAAAATTAACTTCCAAAGTGATTTTAAAGTATTCCATTTTAATACTATATATATACATACAGGGTGACAAATGGGATGTTGCCTAAAGTATATCCATCTCTTTCCTCCTTTACTCTACCGCATAAGGCTGGGCCCACGTAGATATATTCTAGAATGTTCTCAGTTTCGATTGAGACATCTTGGTGCCATTTGAAAGAGCTTTACTGAACTTAGATTTCCTTAAAATTTAAACCGATCCGGACAGATAGATTTTGAGAAATTTAGAGAAATCTCAAAACAAATAGGAAAAAAATTTTTTTCACAAGTTGTTTTTTTGGAATAACTTTCAAACGGCTTCACTGATCGATTTTGATAACTGATCCGCCTTTGAGCTTGGAAAACCACGCCGATCTTTGCCAATCCGGTCAAAATCGGTTGATTCGTTCGTGAGATATCGTGAACGAAAAAAAACCCAAAAAAGTGTTTTTTTTACATAACTTCAATATTACTTTGAAGATCGTTTTTGGTGACATAGAATGATTTTTGAAGCTTAAAAAACTGCGTCGATCGCCGCCAAGAACGTATGAATCAGTTGATTGGTTCGAGAGATATCCTCGACGAAATATTTGGATGCAAGGATTTTTTCAACATTACTACGACATTTTTTGGAATAACTTTTAAACAGCTCAACCGATCGATTTCAAAAACTAATCAACTCTTAACATCGAAAAATCACGTCGATCGCCGTCGGTCCGGTCAAAGTCGGTTTATTTATTCGTGAGTTGTCGTTGAAGAAATAAAACCGAAAAAAGTGTTTTTCCATAATTACTCCAAAATTCTCGGTTCGATCAAACTAAACTTACAGATTCTTTATAGAGCTTGAAAAATTGTGCTGAATACTGCCAACCGCGTAAAAATCAATTCATTTATACAAAAGTTACTGCAGTTTGAATATTTGAAAAATTGTGTTTTATCGAAGTTTTATCAGACTTTTGAGCTCGAAGAGCTCAAAAGCATAGCAAAGTTGTCCCTCTAAGCTCAGGGAGCTTAAATTAACACATACATTGTATTTTTGAGCTCGGAGAGCTCAAAAACATCGTTAGTGCAGTTTTAAGCTCCTGATATAAAATTAGCGGGAAGTTGCACGGATGGGCTTTAGGGTCTACCGTTTTTCTAATTTTTTTTTGTCATAACTCCGAAATCTTTCATCAGATTGATTTTTTTATCTCAAATTTTTTATAGAGCTGAAAAAAATATATCGATTGCTGCAAACCGTGTGAAAATCGGTTGATTCATTCAAAAGTTATAGCAGTTTGACAATTTTAAAAATCGAATTTCATCGAATTTTGATAAGACTTTTGAGCTCGGAGAGCTTAAAAGAACCGAATAGCTTTTGAAACACTAAATTTTTGCCTCTTTGAAAAATTTAATTCTCTAGGCCACTAAACCTCGCGGATAAAGAATAATCGCCTAGATTTCGTTATAATTTTGATCCACTGCCCTGGGATATTCCGCTCCCGTGTATTATTGATTGTCTTTGTTTTTACTGGATTTATTAATTAATTTATTAGACAAAAGTTCCCACGTGTGCCAGTTAACTTGTTTTAATTACTTACAAATTTTACTGCAAAGATGGTCCTTTGTCCTTGATTAGCTTTGTAGATGGTCGTGTGTAATTACACAGAATGGATATTGATAGTTGATAAATGAAGATTCGTTGGCGAATAAAATTATAACAAAACTTAACTTTATTTCACCAAACTAACACTTTAATTAAATTTATTATATCCGGTAACGAAATACAATAAATTGGTTGTATGAATATTTTACTTATTTTCGAGATTATGATTAGTTAATTATTAATAATAAACTTAATGATATTTATTTAACATAAAATAGTAGTAATAGTAGTATTATAAACTTATTAATTAAACGATAATATTTTATAGGTTTTAGAAGTTTTGGTGAGTAATCACCTATTAGTGGTAATAGTGGTATAATAGTAGATTGACTTGAGTATCTAACGAGGTGGTCTACACCGGGGGATAGATCGAAGTGTCGATCACCGCTCAAATATTGGGGTTTGTGACCGTTTTCCCCTCCTCGTGTCGTCTTGTGACGTCACGGGACTACCTATTATTTTAGCTAGTGTCGGTAACGAAAATTTCGGGTGGTAGTTCGCCAGGCTGATAAAGTCGGGACATTTTGTAGTGTCTCACTTTATCTTTGAGATCGGAGAGCTCAAAAACATCGCAACTTGCGACAAAATCACATGCGTTTGAAAATTGAATTTAGCGGGAAATTGCAGGGATGACCTTCAGGGTCAATCGTTTTCCAGATTTTTTTATATTGAAATAATTTTTTGAATTGTACAACCAAAGCTGAGTACTCTTTAAAAAAATCTGATATTAATAGCTAGTGTCTATATTGAAAATAAATTGTAACAAAAATTTTTTTTTTTTTTAAATTATATTTATCATAAAATTGATTTAAATAGCTATTTTTTATGTAAAGCATATAACATTAATGCTATTTGTACCTCTAAATTTTTTTTTCTTCTTTTCTTTTTTTTTTTGGCGATCATCATATAAAATCCACGAACCATTCTTTCTTTTACCAATGGCAACATAATGTCCAATTGGTTTCCACTCACCATCTCTATTTGTAACTTCGTACTCTTTATCATGATCGTTTTGTGTTGTTTTTCCTCGCTTTACATTGCATGTTCTCGTCTTGGAAATTGTCGGGGGATAATAGTTAACTATTCCGACAAGTTTCATAATTCGTGAGTCCGTAGGCCTTGTAAATTGATCAGGAAGACTTTGAAGCTGCTTCCTTACAGGTGCCTTATTTTTGTGGTATGGCTCAAAGAAAATTAAATCTGCTGAAAGTATAATGTAGCTGTATTATATTTTATCTATAGTTATATTATATTACTGCAGTGCACTTAAACTTCTTACAAATACAAGAGTCTCAAAAGCTGGAGGTAGTTCCAGCGTGAACTCACTTTTAGACAGATTTTACTCATTTCTTTTTTTTTTCCGGATCAAAAATAACGTTTTCAAACCTTTGCAAACTAATCTTAAAGTCTGAGAATCTTTGATTGTTTAAAACGTAAGATATCTAATGCAAAGTTTCAAATTTTCAGACTTACTTTTTATCTAAAGCGTGTGAAATTTTTTGACAAATATTCTCTATTATGATAAAAAAAAATTCTTCGATAGAGTTGGAGAAAAAAAATTAATAAATAAAAAAAAAAAATTAACAACTTACTGGCAAAAGTCCACTGACATGCAGGACAATAACATGTGTTTTTAATTTCTTTGGTTCAATAACACGCCTACAACGGCTTCTTAAATTATAAATCGGGCTTATCGGTATCACAGGTAGAGTAACTACTCTTGATAAACATCCTTTGGAGCAAGTCAAAGTTTCTTCGTAGCTTGGGTAACATTTAAAAAGTTTACCAGCAAAACTTGCGACTTGAGCCTCACATGAAATGAGGACATTATTATGAGTTTGATTAGAAATTTCAAAATGATCCATCATTTTTTTGGCTCTTACATGATACTTACTACTAGTCAGGCCTTTCAAAGAAGCAAGTACCAGTTCAAACAACTTGTTATCTTCGTTGTTGACCATCTATCGGAAAAAATATTGATTAAATCTCAGTATTCAGTCAAATAATAATAATTTGTTGAGTTTTCAATTAATACTTAAAAAAATAAAACATAAATTATAATTATCTTATCGTTTATGAGTGGAAAGTCACATGCTGCTACCAACAACATCTGAAAAATGCTGTAAAATGGGAAAGTGTATTTTAAACTTACAGAAAGATTGCCAATTTTATTAGCAACTAAATCCTTCGAATCTCCACATTTTAGAATAGGTAAACCATTAACTCTTTCATACGCCAGCATTTCAATTATATTTTTGGACGCATTTTTAATATATAACAAACGTGGTTTTTTTTAGGTACAGGTTCCCCCTGACCCCGGCAATTTTCAAAAGTTAGCTTCCCTAACATTTGCTTCGTTAAGTTTTTATCAATTTTACTGCATTGTTGGCATACTTTACAATCAGAGTAACTCTCGTCGCTGTCATCAATAGAGAGTGATTCTACATTAACTAAACTTTTTTGGCAACGAACACAATTTCCTTGATGAGGAGTACCTATTTCATTATGATTACTACCAATACTATTATCTTTATTATCGTCAAAGTTGCCTTCATTATCAGAGCTATTTATTTTAGAATCATCATCTCCAATGGCATCATTCTTATCAAGATTTTGATTCTTGTCGAATAAAGACTCATCAGCATCATTTTTGTTGATCAAAGATTCACCAGCATCTTCGGTATTGAATTTTGTTTGATTTTTTGCTAGTTGATTAGTCACAAACTGATCGACTGACGCTTTGCTACATGATTGACAAAGTCGTTTTTCACTAAACCCTTCCTCTCCGCCATCTACAGGAAGTGAACATAGTCGCAGAAGATGAACTGGCTTCAGACACCGCACGCAAGTATGATTTCCTGATGGTAAATCTCCATTTTTACATGCAGGGCAGATATCATTGCTTGCAGTGTCATAACTTTTTTTTTTTTCGTGGCTAATATGTCATTAATATTAGCATCTACTACACTTATTGTCCCTGATAAATATTTCAGGTGTTTATCTACCGCAGCATCAACTCTTAAACCTTTATTTTTTTTTTAAAATACCTCGTTTGAGGCAAGCAATTTCGCTTTCAACCGAGGCACTAGATTCTGGCATTCTTCCTGATGACTTAAATTTGTTGTAGCAAATACTCGACCATGGAGGTATGCTCTTTATGTCTCGCATTAGTTTTTTTACTAGGGGTTGATGATGTAGGGCATTTTCTTCCACACCATTATCATTTAAAGAACTAAGAACTTCTTCGTATAATTTTTTTCCAAGCTCCGACCATGCTGAATCATTGTCATCATCAATATTGTCCATTACATCATTGTTATGTTGATATTTATCATTATTTTCGATATTATCGTAAGTTTCACTGTCACCTGAAAATATTAATGAAAAATTTTATGGATGAATATTATGATAGGTTATGAATAGATAACAATTCTGTAATTAAAATATATACAATTATTTTTATGCTAAAACGGAGCTTTTAAGAAAGTTTAAGTCAGGTAAAATTTATGAAGATTCCAATCAATTTTTACTTTTAACAAACGTCACAAAATTTGTCCAATTTATTCATTTATTTAGATTAAAAGTAGTATTTATCGTCGTAAAATTGTATTGTTCTATTATAAGAAAATTAAGAAAAAATATCTAAACTTTTTATTCATAATTCTAAATATGCTGTGTGTTGAAACAAAAATATAAATATCAAAAAGTGAAACACAATACTCATAAATAGATTGAAATTGATTAGAAAATAGATATTCTTGTAGAAAAAAGAAGTTAAATGTTATTTCTCAAAAGTATGTAACAATTAATTATATAAATTAATTTAACCCATGTACATGTGGATGAAACGTCAATGCGGTAACAACCTTACACAGTAAAAAATTAGGAAAACGGTTGACCCGGAAGGTCATCCCTGTAACTTCCCGCTACTTTCGTAATTAAGCGCTCGAAATTGCACTTATTATGTTTTTGAGCTCTTCCGAATCAAAAATCTAATTTTCTTGTAGTTTTCAGCTCTCCAAGCTCAAAAGTTTGATAGGGGTTTAATAAATCACTATTTTTTTTATTTTCAAACAGCAATAACTTTTGAATGAATGAACCGATTTTCACGCGGTTAGCGGCATTCGACGTAGTTTTTCAAATTCTATGATATACTTTCAAACACAAATTGATTAGACCAAAAATTTCGGTGTAATCCGAAAAAAACACTTTTTGTCAATTTTTGTCGTTAACGGTATCTCACAAACGCATCAAACGATTTTGACGCACTTGATGGCACACACACACACACACACACACACACACACACACACACACACACACACACACACACACACACACACACACACACACACACACACACACACACACACACACACACACACACACACACACACACACACACACACACACACACACACACACACACACACACACACACACACACACACACACACACACACACACACACACACACACACACACACACACACACACACACACACACACACACACACACACACACACACACACACACACACACACACACACACACACACACACACACACACACACACACACACACACACACACACACACACACACACACACACACACACACACACACACACACACACACACACACACACACACACACACACACACACACACACACACACACACACACACACACACACACACACACACACACACACACACACACACACACACACACACACACACACACACACACACACACACACACACACACACACACACACACACACACACACACACACACACACACACACACACACACACACACACACACACACACACACACACACACACACACACACACACACACACACACACACACACACACACACACACACACACACACACACACACACACACACACACACACACACACACACACACACACACACACACACACACACACACACACACACACACACACACACACACACACACACACACACACACACACACACACACACACACACACACACACACACACACACACACACACACACACACACACACACACACACACACACACACACACACACACACACACACACACACACACACACACACACACACACACACACACACACACACACACACACACACACACACACACACACACACACACACACACACACACACACACACACACACATACAGACATACAGACAGCATCAAGGGAGTAGTCAGCGAAGCTTCCAGAGACCTTAAAAGGTCGAGATCTGATGAAAACTCGATTTTTTCAAAACGGGGTAAAACCAATAACTTCCCGATTTTTTGAAAATCATTGATTTTCTTAGCGGGAAGTTAAAAATTATGTGTTAAATATTTAACACTTTTATATGTAAATTTCACATATATTGTGTTTGATTAACACAAAAAATAGTTAAATTGATACAAAAAAGTGTTAAATATTTAGCATAAAAATTTTTTGACGCATTGACGCAAAATTGTTTACTGTGTAATATTGTAATGATCACAATTACTGAGTGAAGTCATTCTTACCTGTTATAGATTTTCTTAAAACGTCTTTAGCAATTTGGCAAGGTGAATCACATCCAGAAGGTAATTTTCCAGCACGTTCACTAATCGCAACAGTCATAATTAAGTTTATAGACTTTCAAATTTCTTTTTCATCTGTCATACATAGCAATTGTCCCAAACAGGCTAAGTAGAAAGTTTTGACAAGTTTTGGCGGAGTACTTAATAATTGTGCATATAAATGCATAAAATCTGCAACATCAACCCTTATGTAGCAACTAGGCACAATATCTTGTCTACAAGCACTTACATATTCTGTGATTGTTTTATACCCTGTAAATGATGTAATTGTTCCGATTAATTGAGCATCATTACTATCCATAACAACTTCTCGTGGTTGAGGAAATCGATAACTCAGCCATCTGTTCCAGAAGTTAGTAATATCAGTCGCTTTCTGTGACTCTGAGATCATTTGACCTACAGTAAATTGTTGGCTGGAGTAATTAATAGCTATGAGGTATAATAATAGTTAAGAAGTTTTTACTTGACTTTTTTTAATAAATTTTGGACTTATTCCACCTGTGGCATCAATGAATGCGCTACTATACTCCTCAGAAACGTATTTAATAAATACATCACGCTGATGACGAGTCCAGTACATAATAGTGAATGGACTAGCTGACACCGAATGAATATCTTCCGGAAAAATACGATCTTTCATAATTGTAAGAGCAGTAATTGGATCAGGATCATAAAATTCTGAACGAATCAGCTCAGCTTTAGCAGTTCGAAGGATTGAAGCTTTTGGCATGTGAGGAGGTTGGGGATCATTTTAATTAATTCCTCTTTCTAGGGCAAACTCTGCTTCATACTGATTAGTTGTAAGATTTTTGTATTTTTTCAGCTGCGATTTGTCTTTGTGTCTTACGCAAATATATTTTACTACATTGACCAGTACCATTAGTTGCTTCACAAGTAAAATTTACTACATTATGTGAAACTTGGAATTTGCAATGAAAAACGCTTCCACAATCACATTGACCTACAAAAAAAAGTTATAAATAGTAAAATATAGATTTAAGTACACATGGTAGAATTATAGTTATTATCAGGGCCTGGAAGTTCAGGCTCAACGAAAGTGAGGTTGGCTGCGAAACACGTGGATATAAGCAACAAAACCTCAAATCGTATATAAGCCTTCGCCTTATAAGCGAAGCGTTGAGGTGGGTTCTATTGTCACTTCACGCAAAAAAACTGATTTTTCCAACTTAAAATGTCTCGATTTATCACATAGTGCACTTGTAAAATAATGTATACACACACAAACCAAGAAAAAACCCTATTTTTAACACTCATGATATTTTTTTTGCTATTTTTCTTATTTAAACTAGTTAAAAAACTGTTTAAAAAAGTTCTGTCTTGGACGTCCGTGTGTCTGTATGTGCGGATCCCGTATCTTGTGGTCACGATAACGAGTGAAATACTTCACATATCGAGTTGGTTTTTTTTTTATAGGCCTCAGTATTTTGAGGAATAGAAGCCTATTACTTTTCGCGGTATAATTCGATGTAGTTTAATTATTATTTAATAAATTAAATATCGACTGTTTTTTTTCAGTACTGTGGTATATCTATATATATTGTGATGCGACTAGTGCATCCAGCAGGTGACGCTACCTGTTATTAGAGCGCTATCTATTACGAGAGCGCGAATTCAAATGAAATATTTACAAATAATCTCAATATACGTTTACAAATTTACAAATAATCTCAATTTTATTGTAATGAATGAAATTATAAGGCGTGCACTTTTGGATTTTCCAACTATTTTAAAAATATCATTAGGGTTTTTTGTACATGACTCTGAATTTGGCTGACATTTGACGAATTTCGAAATTTTCTACTAAGTTAACGTTTATGAAATAATAATATCAAACGATTTTATAAGAATAAATTTGTAAAGAATGTGGATCCAAATAGATCTGACTATGTGTTCTATCGAAATCAACTCGAAAAATATTTCAGCAATCGTTAGTTGCCTGCCAAATTGAGTCTTGTATCACTAATCAAGTAAATAATGTCTTCAGTGAAAAGTGGTACGTATGTGTCTCTGGCGTATTCAAGGCACAGTAAGTGTCGCTGAGGTGTCCTTCAAGTATCGCTAGAATGTTCATACAGAGAAAGTGTCGCCCAATTGTTGCTAAAGTTTCAACAAACTAGAAGTGTCGCACACGTGTCCACGAAGTGTCGCCTACATGTCGATGAAATGTCTCATGATCAGAAATTGTCGCCATGTGTCGCTAAAAAAAAAAAATTATGAAAATATCACTAGGTTTCATTGCTCATAACCTGAATTCAGCTAACGTTTCACCAATTTCGAAATTATTCACTAAGCTAATGATTATGAAATAAAAATTTACAATTTTTATTGTCTGAATAAAATTATAAATAGTATGGATTTAAATAGATCAGACTAGGGTTTTTTGTACATGACTCTGAATTTGGCCGACATTTGACGAATTTCGAAATTTTCCACTAATTTAACGTTTATGAAATAAGAATTTACAACCGATTTTATAGGAATAAATTTGTAAAGAATGTGGATCCAAATAGATCGCTAGTTGTCCGCCAAATTGAGTATTGTCTTGTTTACCAGCTTAAATCATGTCTTCCATGTAAAGTCGCATGTATGTGTCACTGGCGTGTGCAAGACATAGTAAATGGCAGTAAAGTGTCCTTCAAGTGTCGCTAGATTGTTTCAAACAGAAAAAGTGTCGCCCATATGGCGTTAAAGTGTCATAAACAACAAGTGTCGGTTACGTGTCCACGAAGTGTCGCTCATGTGTTGCTGGATCATCCGAGGCATACTTGCCTCCCAAGTGTGCCGAAGTATCGCTCATGTGTCGGTGCACAATCGTTCGAGTCACAGCAAGTGTCGCCTGCGTGTCAATGTATACATAATTTTCTCTGGTACAGAAAGTGATGCTGAAGTGTCCTGTAAGTGTCGATAAAGTGTTTTAGACAGAGAAAGTGTCGCCTTAATGTTGCTCATGTGTTGCTGAAGTGTCCGAGGCAAAGAAAGAGGAGCTGAGGCGACCGCTAAGTCTCGCTGGAATGTCAAGCAGAGAAAGTGTCACTCATATATTGCTGGTGTCCCACAAACTAGAAGTGTCGTTCACGTGTCCACAACGTGTCGCTCATGTGTCGCTTGAGTGTTTGAGGCACAAAAAGTGTCGCCTACGTGCCGATAAAATATCTCAGGATCAGAAAATGTCGCTAAAGTGTTTTAGAAACAGAAAGTGTTGCCATGTATCGCTGAAAAGAAAAATATTGTCAAAATACCACTAGGGTTCTTTGCACATGCCGCTGAATTTAGCAGACGTCTTCTGGATTTCGAAGTTTTTCACCAAATTCATGTTTATGAAATAAGAATTTACAAATGATTTCTAATTAATAAATTTGCAAATAGTATAGATCTAAATAGATCAGAATACGTGTTTTATAAAAACACGTATAACTGGACCGTAGAATATGACAGTCTTTACTCGGACTTGGTGATCTCGGGAACATTGATAGATAACATTGATTCACTTAAAGCCAAAGTCAGACTTCCTGAAAACATACATTTTAAACCAATATGACTATTTTTTATCAGAAACGCTTATATTATTCTATATATTACATCATAGTTAATCAATACCTGTAAATACTTGTGAGCCAAATTTTTAAGCAGAATTTTAATTTATCATTCAATTCTCGCGTCCAATGGATTTATTATAATTAATTACAATATATTGACACAATCGCTCAAATTTCATGCTTCGCCTGTTATTCCTATAATAAGCTTTGTAGATACTAAAAGATCTTTCAACGTCTGTACAAGTCATTGGCGCATACTTCATTCGAAGGGCGTCATTGTCAACCCAGTTGTTTGGTAAGTTCTGAAATACACCGTTGTTGATGCAGTTATTGATACTTATCATCGCCGTAAAACCTTGATTATCATCAAAAACTTGATTGACTTTATCTTTAATTTCATCATCAATGTCAAGGTCTTCTTCAATTTCTTATTTTAAATTAGCGATCAATTCACAGGTGTCAGCTAAAGAACATCCTCTCGTCTGTAAACATTTAATAGCTTCTACCAAACATGTAAATTTTTCAGCGATGTCTTGAAATTCTTGTTCGTTTTCTGGTCGAGCTAAATTGTCTTGTAATGTTGTCACTGCATCACTATCTTGATCAAACTGCATAAATACCGGTTTAACGTCGCCATAATATATGCTGTAGTATTGACAAGCTTCGATCCAGGTACCCCATCGCGTAACAACGGGTTTTGGTGGTAAAGAAATGTTAGGAATAGCTTCTTGAAAGATGTTGGTTCTCGTTTTTGATCTTGAAAAAACTTCTTTGACACCAGCAATAATATTATTTATTTCGTCATACGAGCTCCTTACTTTCTCAGCGATATTATGGCATGCATGTGCAAAGCACGTTACGTTTAGGAGCTTTGGGTACGTGTTAACCAAAATTCTTGCTGATGCCTTCATGTACGGTGCTGCGTCAGTCAAATATCAAAGCACTCTGTCAACATTAAACCCTGCAGGCCAAAGTTCATTTAAGCTGTTGATCACGAATGTAGCTATATTGTTGGCGTTTGCAGTCTCAACTTCTCCACATTTTATCAGTCGCCCGATCGAAGCTCGATCTTCAAGCAATGCACCAATGATGACATTTGTTACGCAGCGACGATCAGCGTCGGTTGTCTCGTCCACTGATACCCAAATAGGGTTGTCCCCTATATCTTCCCGTATTGCTGTAAGAGTTTCGTTATGTATGATTGGTGCGTACGTTTTACTCATTGTTGTAGGGTCTGCCATTTTTTGTTTAGTATGTTTTTCGAAAAAATTTATAAAATCTGGTTGGCATGCTTTGTCAAAGCAAATGTCAGATTTGATACAAGCGGCAGTAAAATCTTTGATGAAAGGAGACTGCCGACTACTCAGGTTTGTGAGGTCTCGTAGGGCAGGGAAAGCTGGCTCGTTTCGTCTCGCGAGAGCTGTCTGGTGTTTGTTGGTTGCTAAATGACATTGTAAACTATATTTCTTCAATTTCTTCAAAGCCGTAGTGCATAACATGCACCGTACAAGATTAGGTTCAAGGTTGAAATGGTCTGCAGGGATATCCAATTCTCTTAATATGCGTTGGTAAAGTCGAATACGGGGATCTTGTACAGCCATATCTAATATTTTTAATAATTTGTGATAATCGCTAATTAAATATCAATTTTGTACATACATATCATTCATATAGAATAAAAGTGTGTAAATAAATTTGTACATATTTTAGCACTTATGGTTAGTATCAAATATCAGTAAAGGTGGTCAGGTAAGTATTTATTTATTTGTATATAGTTTGTAAATAAAATCACAGATAATAATTTAGATATAATGTAAATATTGTGTAAATAAATAAATAGATATGTGTAATATAATAAAATAAGTTTAAATATAATTTGTACATAAAAAATATATCACAGTGACACATAGTATCACAGTCAGTTTGCGCATTGGCGCTTCAGTCTTGTTTTGTTTATTAGAGCTGACGGAGTCATTAAATAAATAAATAAAAACAATTTCAATAAATAAAATATAATAATGTTTTCGAGTAGGGGAGCAGTAGCTGTTAAAATATTCGTAGGACTCGGTGTCAGTGTTCGCAATTAGCAGACAGAGTTGGGTGACACGTATTCACGACTTTAATCCGCGTCCGAACGACCGCCCGCAGACCCGCACAGCGGATCAGGCGTTTGATAATGTCGATTCCCTGACACATGCTCCACGAAGATGTCCCGCGACCAGCGCATTGTCTCCGAGACAATGAGTCGCCTCATCAGACGAGCGTAGCACTGAGTAATACCCAGTTTCCTTAGAACCGGCTCACTGTTCGGGTCCCAAGCACCCAGAGAGCCGACGGCGATCGCGTCCACGGTCACCTGACACCCCTGTGCCCTGAGCGCAGTCGCAAACTCCCGATACTTCTCACATTTTTCTTTTCGAGCTGCATCGAGGGCTTTGCACTGGTTCTCAAATGGCACAGTGACATCTGCGATGACAATGGACTTGGCTTGCTCATTTCTGACTACCAGGTCAGGTCTGAGTGCTGCCAGATCCCCATCAATTCCCCGTACGGTCTTGTTGACCCGCTTCTCCCCCGCGATCCTCGAAGCCTCTGCTATCCGTTTGAGGATCGCATCATGTCGCAGTTGGTAGCCCGCGGAGTGCGTCATACAGTGATTTAAGACGTGGGGCAAGAATTCGAGATGATACCCGCACACTCTGCAGCGTTTATCTCGCTCTCCCCAGTGTATTGCTCCGTTGAGAGGCAATACGTCGTGTCGAGCGCGATGGATAAATCGCCACTCTGCGAAACGGATATATTTGCCATCACGTAAGCAGAGATTACTCTCTTGATTACGCAATGTAACCTCCCAAACCTTACCCTGGTCTTTCTTCATTGTCAGCATCTCCAGGTATTGGTTTTGGGCTTCCTTGCGAAGTTTCCAGATGATTTGAGACCTCGCACTTGACGATACGATCTGGGACTGTGACGATACGATCTGGGACTGTCACGATACGATCCCCAGCGTCTTTTATATCCAACGCGAAGCCAGTCTCAACCTCATCCCACTTCCACCGTACACCGACCTTTTTTGATAGACGCCTTGTGATTATCCGCACCCTGGTCCAGATGTACAGGTCACCGGGTTTGTTCCCTGCAAAGGGCCCATCCAGTGAACCTGAAAGGAATTCTGCGATTTCTTGCGGCGTAGGATGGTGAATTGTTTTCTTCTGGACCACTTGCTCAAGTGAGGACTTCGCAATCTCAGCCACATCAGGGTCCTTACAGGAAAGCATCCTGAAGGCCTGAGCAATGACTGAGATGTCTGCTAGGTCCGCAAGTGGGATGATACCACATCCACCTCTCAACGGCTGTGCATAAACCACTTCGGCACTTGCACGCTGTGAGAGGTGAAACCAGCCCTTCACCATCCTCCTGAATCCCTTGTCCACCGTGGTCAGGGGCGTCTTGTCAACCTTCCCTCCTCTAAAGATGTAATCGAGCAGTGGCATTATGAAAGTACGCAGAGCGTCTATCTTCTGCCACGGTGCGAGAAGAGAAGAATCAATGTATCTAGCGTCTATCATCATCTCAGTGAGGGTGTTCATGGGCGTTTGGTTGATTCTGAACCCCGTCGAGGCACCCAGATACTCACAGGATTCTCCCTCCCCCGACCTCATTTCTTCACCGCCAAGATGGAATTTTGTGTCTTACACTTTGCGTTTGCTTCCTTTTCCTGAAAGATGGAGAGTGACTCATTTGGACGGGTTGAATTTGATTCCAACCCGTCCGGCAGCAACGCTTGCGGTGAGGAGTAGCTGAACCATATACTCTTCCGAGGAAGCAGTAAAACAATAATCGTCCGCATACGCACACGACGCAATCCTTTTGCCGTTCAGCATATAGCCACGGTCCCGTTCTTCGACTGCTCTTAGAACAGAATCAGTAGCAATGTAATCAGACTTGCCGGACAACCTTGTTTTGTGCCTCTCTTTAGAGGTATGGACGCCGTGAAGCCTTCACTGGTGCAAATCCTTGTCGTGCACCCAGTATAGAAGCTCTTGATGATGTTTCGTATTGGCTCCGGAACGCCAATACCCTCAAACGCGTCGAATATCACCGCGTGCGGGATGGAACCAAAAGCATTGGATGCATCCAAACACGCGACGATAACGTCCTTCCCCGCATGAGCTCCATCTTTCAGGATCTCCTGAACCATGTAGTTGTGTTCGAGACACCCCTCGTAGCGCAGGAAACTCTTTTGAGACGAAGTTAGCCTCTGTCCAGCGACCACAAGGCTCGTAATGCGATCATTAATCAAGGCAGCAAACAATTTATAAATTGTGTTACCCATCGCGAGAGGCCGCCAGTTGGACAGGTCATTTCTGTCTCCTTTCTTGTGAATTGACATAGTGTTGGAGACCTTCCATGACGCTGGTATGGCCCCCAGACGCATATATGCATTGTAGACTGCAGTGAGTAGCACGCAGCCCCGGTCAGTCCTCTTCAGGTCACTGTATACTTTAGCCGTCGGGGCCAGGAGCAGTGTCCTGCATCCTGGCTAACCTTCGGCTGACCTTAGTTTCCGTCAGAGGAGCGACAAGCGTTGCGGCCATCTCACCCGTCTCGTCTGGTGGCCACACCTGTCTTTCTGGCAGGTCAGCTTCCAGTGGAGAATCGACCAAATACATGATTTGGAAATACCTGCCCACTTCATTCTTAGGCACCTGGCAAAAGAGTGAAGGTTCTTTCAGGATTTCCTGCATGGCTTTTCGTCGATTCTCCCTGTAAAGCTTTTGTATTCGGGTGGCAGCACGAATCCTGCCACCCTGCCCTGCCTGATCTTGTTGCAGGTACCTCTCCGCTTCTGGGTTGCCTTCTTGATCGCGTCTCATCACGTGCTCCACGACCATCCGCCGGTCTGGACCCTGCGACTCCCTGGAAGAAAATAGACAGTTTTCTGTCAAGCTCCTTAAGTTCGTCCCAGGACTCAGTGGCCACAGCAAAGACAGCAAGATCAGCACGTTTGTGCACCTCCGCTGATCTCGCTGCAGCCTGGCGAGTGGCTGGTCTCTGGTCTTCACGGGCTTGTGGGGGGTTGGAACTTCGACGCGGAAAGTCTCGACTGGTTTCACGCCGAGAGTCTGGGAAAGGGGGACGTTGGGGGATCCGCGGTCGCTGTTGTCGGGACATCCACGCAGGGCTATCGGCAGTTCGGCCCAATCCGTCGCGCGGGACGCCCGAGCGCCCACCCTTACTTCAATTTGATCTAACAATAACAATAAGTGAATTTTTAGAATGAAATTTCAGAGGCCATAGACAGCTATTTTGACCATTTTTAGGATATGTGAATGTGTTTACTACAGTTTAAATATTTTTTAACTCTTAATTTCACCTTTATCTATGTGTAAACATGTCCGATGAAAAAAAAATTGTATAGTTATATATGATTATGAATAATATTATGTCACTAACGGTCATCCATCCACCTACTAATCACGCTCAATGCTGCTTATCTTCCGTGATCCCAATGCGCCTTGAAATTTCTATCGGCTGTGCTGCATGTATGGCCACTCTTGAAAGTAGACATGATCATGTCTGCCCATGTCTAAAGCGTTAGATACATCAAGGCCTGATCATGCACGATTATACCTGTTCATGTCTGATCCAGCCTAGATAGCTTAAGTCATAGCTGAAGCCCTCCAGATTTAATCAGACCTGAAAAGTTTTAAAACTTTTTTTTTTCAAAGTTCGGAAAAAATAGAAAAAAATTTTTTATAGAAATTATAAAAAAGTGCAAAAGTAATGTTTAATATTACGATTGAATGATTCTCACATACAAAATTTATGACAATTCCTATGGAATGTCTTAATCTGCTTTGCTTTAGTTAAATAATTACATTATTATTCAAATAAATGTGGCATAATGATGAGATTCGGTAAAACAAACAAATTTAGAATATCAAAATATATCATAAAATCAATTTTTATTATATATTTGCGATAAACTCATTCAACACGTTACGTACTTTATAAATTTGTCATTACTGATGGCGTGGCAATCAGTAATTACACAAACAGCATGGCAGACGGGAATTCCAAGGCACATCATAGGAAACTTTCTCCAGTCTATTAACTTGCCAAGATATTTGAACGAAGGCATCAGATTTAAAGAACAGGTGAACAGCAAAGCAATCAAAACAAAAACAAAAGCTGAAGAAAACCGTATCAATAACAAAATACACACTACGTTCTCAAACAACAATAAAGCTTCGTTACCAGTCCATGAAGAAGGCAAGGATTACTCCTTTTGCAACAGTTTTACTCTCAAAAAAGTCTTGAGTAAGCTACCTAATGAAACATAAAGCGGAGTTGACAATATTCCGACCATTGTCCTTAAATATCTCCCCGAAACGTTAATTCAAACTATGGAAATTTTATTTAATAATGCGCTCAATGCCTTTTATTGCCCGAAATACTGTAAGCAACCCAAAATACTTTTCATCCTCAAAAACGCCAAAGATCCTCTTAAAGCAACGAGCTTCAGACCCATGAGTCTTACACCTACGAGTAAAGTTTATAAAACGATTATCAATATACAATTTAATAAGTTCTGTAATGAAAACAATATAATTCCAGACCAACAACTTGGATTCAAACACGAGCACTCAACTGTTCACACAATAAATAAACTAACCTCGAATATTCAACGCTATCTGCACTACAACCAGCTTGTAAGTGCAGTATTAATTCATCTTGAAAAGGAATTTGACGCGATCTGGATTGATGGGCTGATATTAAAACTTCGAAAGTTAAAATTCTGCGGCTGGCTAATTTTTATTGTTCTGGACATGATGTGTGATAAAACGCCCGTGAAAAAATATTCTGATCAAACCTGATATGTTTTGATATGGCCTTATTAAAATTTTTGGAATAATAATATCATGCCTGACATGACCTAATATGGAAATTGACCAGATCTGGCCTGATAAAGCTTAATCAGATTTGATCAGTCTTGATCTGGCTTGATATAATCTGATCTGGGCTAATATAATTTGATATGCTTGTACATATTTTATTATGTTCTGATATGGCTTGATGTGGCCTAATATAATTTGATAAGCCCGTTTATAAGTTTTTGATATACTTTGATATGATTTTATCAGTCTGGATATGACTTGATAGGATCATATATCACTTTGATCGTTAATGCATTCACTCTAGAAATATTTTCGGATCTGACCTAATAGTATCAAATAAAACCAAATCTTAGTGATAATTCTGTTATGCAGCACCAAGGTTTTTTAACCCTAGACTGGTCACGCTATGAGCGTGAAGCCGCGCTCAATTATATTTTGTTTACTACATCTTCAATATTTATTAAAATTATTCAAAAAAATTTGAATTTGTTCCTCGAACATTTTATAATATATTAATAATTTTTTCAAATATCTTTGAAAACGTTAAATTGCTGAAAAAAAATTTCTTAAAAAAATTTGCAGGACTTTCCTCATCGCTTGACCAGAGTCGTAAGTAGTTTTTTGTCCGCGGCTTTGCCGAAAACACCTCTAGTCTCTGACTATCAAACGTGTATAAACTGGCAACACTGTACGCTCTAAAAGCATTGCGGCAAATCCCTCATCACTCGACCAAAGACGTTAGGTCGCGTTTGTTGACCAGTCTAGGGTTAAGTATAAGAATTAAAAAACTTACATTTTAGATTTTTTTTTTTATTAATACACTCAACAGCGAATTAACTATATAAATTATGAAAAAAGTACAATATATAAATTTAAAAAAAGATGACTGGTAATACCCTGTCGACTCGGTACTCGCTTACCGAAGCGCTGGACCGGGTTCGATTCCGGCATGCACCAATGAATATAATTGAAAATAAATTCAAGTGCATTTCATTGCAAAGCCCAAAAATACAGAGCTCGAGTTCAACAACAGTTTATCCCTGCAGTTAAATAGAAAAATTTTATATGGTTTATGTACATAAGTCGCTCATGACCTTAGATGTTTATGCGACTAGAAAAATAAATCAAAAAAAAAATGAGGAAAACGGTTGACCCTGAAGGCCATCCCTGCAACTGCCCGCCAATTCCATACCTAAACGCTTGAAATTGAGCTTATGATGTTTTTGAGCTCTTCGAGCTCAAAAATACAATTTGTGTGTTATTTTGAGCTCTCCGAGCTCAAAGAAATGGATTTTGTATACTTTTGAGCTTTTCGCTTTGTTAATTTCAATTTTATTTTATTCATTGATATTTTATGTCAATTTAAATGAGTGTATCCGACTTCAAGCGCCAGTCCCCTGGCTCATAAAAAATTTGAAAAATCTCTTTCTTTTCGAATTGTTGAGAAATCAATGACCTATTTAGCGTAAATAAACACTATCAAGTTATAAAGAAACGAGAAGTATTAAACATTAACTCTTTATTTATTTAGTTACACCGATGATATAAAGTAAAATACGATTCAAAATTGCCTCTAAAGTTACCCGATTTTAGTGGAATAACCCATAATCATATATAATTAGATAAATTTTTTTTTCATCGAGCAAGAGAAAAGTCAAATAAGCATAGTAGTTTTGCGCCAAAAAATTTGATAAAGAGTGAGTATAATTTTAATGTATGAACAATAAAGTGACAAATAAATACCTTTTGTAGCCAACGGATTCAGAATAGAAAGTGAAAAGAGGAAGATCAATAGAAACAAGTAACTCAAATAAACAAATAATTAATGTTCTTAAAAATTAATCGTGACAATATCACAATTCAAAATATATAAAGATCAATAACAACTTGAATTATAAACGAAAAAACTACAATCAACACAATAAAGTATTCAAAATCACAAAAATTAATTAAAATATAAATTAATAAACGAAATAATAAAAATAATAAATAAATGAGATATCAATATGTCAATTAATCTTAGCAATCTGGACTATGAACTTATATAAAAAACAAAAAACATCATAGCTTCAACTAATCAAGGTTATTACAATTCGAATGGAATTAGAATTAATTAATAATACTCAATTTATGACTTCTATTATGAAAATTCACAAATTTAAATAAATCAAAAATATCAATGCCGTGATACAATATTGTTGAAGATATGTTTAGGCAAAAATCATGTAACCAAGTTTTCCCAAAAAGCCTAGGTCATATAGTTACAGTAATCATTTAAAAAATTTATCAGTAAGAGTGCACTAAATAGAGTTTCGACAGAAATTTCGGATATTGAGATGCGGGTATTTGACCAAAAATCATGAACAAGGTGTCAACTAATCTCATTTAGAATTGTTATTAGAAAATACATTTCTTATCACAGCCACGAGCTTAGAAAAAGTTATGTGGCACAGCATAGTCGTTAGGGTGTGCCAAAAAAAAAAAAATTTTTTTTCCCTTTAGCTATAATAAAAATATTGTTCAAGATGAAGAAAAAAAATTTGGGAAACGGTTGACCCTAAAGGCCATTCTTGTAATTTCCCGCTAATTCTAAGCTTTTGCGCTCAAAATTACACTCAATACAACGTTTTTGAGCTCTCCAATTTTCGAAAATCATAATGAAGCTAATAATTTCCCATTTTTTTTTAACTTTCTATGTCTTACCGAGGAGTTAAGAAAGATACTATTTTAATGGTTATTGTCGAAATAGTTGAATTTATGAGAAGTGATAGTTATATTTACTAATTTATAGTAACCATTAAGATGGTAAAATTCACCCTACACATCTTAAATGTTGTAATAACGAAAATAGATTCAATAATATGAATAGTAATCACTGCATATCAAATACAAGTGGTAACTTTTTTCAATACTCCGATAATTGTATTTACCACAAAATTCTTTCTGTGTATATACAATTACCTGATGTTTGATATTTCCAACTATTTGCCAAAAAGAAACTATAAACTTATCTAATTTACGAGTTAATTTAATATAAAAATTTTACCTAATGGAGTTTCCATACCAACTGTTAATCCTATAATATTTCTGGTTATACCGGTTTGAGGCAATGATTCTTCAATTAAAGCTTGGTCGCAATGCGAAAAGGAATTCTTTACTGCATTTTCTGCTCAGTATTATTGTCTTCTTTCGGGTTTCCATAGTGTATATTAGCTTAATCTTTTTCTCTTGGTCACTCTAAAATGATTTTTTCTTAGTTTCTCGTCGGTCAAGTAATATTCCTAGGAAAAAATATTTTCATGGAATTGTATAAAATTTTATAACATCTCATGAAGTTTCAGGAAATTTTATGAAATTGTGGTACAGAAATTGTATAAGATTTCATGAAACTTTAGTCATGACATTTTACATGAAATTATATGACATTTCAGGAAATTTTATAGAAACTCATTGGATTTCATAAAATTATATGAAAGTTTGGTTATTAGTACTGGATAATAACTTTATAAGATTTTATATATTTTTATGAAATTTCATATATTTTTCTGAAATGTGATGAAATTTTATGAGATTTCATCCAATTTTATGAAACTTTAGCGATGAAATTTCATAAAAAGTATATGAAATTGATTGATTGATTGAAAATAATTGATAAAATTTCATGAAATCGTATGAAATTTTGTAAAATTTTAACTGTCAGTAATTTGTAATGAAATTTAAAAATTTCATAAGTTTTTATAAAATTATGTGTAATTTTATTAAATTATATAAAATTAAGTGTAAGGTACCACAATTTCATGAAATTTACTGAAACTTCATGAGAATTTATGAAATTTTATACTATATTTCATGAAAACATTTTTCCCCCGCTAAATACATTAAGGGGTTATACGCAGTTGCAAGGCGAGAAAAACAACATTTTCTTATGAACTTTTTATAGGCACAGTTTTTATTTATCAATTACAAGTGATGGTCATTCAAATAGAACCTACTTTCAAGAATACAATAGCGCGTCAATCATGAAAAAATATAAATGTGCACCGCTCCTGTAGAAGATGTTCCAAACGACCACTAAAAAAAAGGCACTTGGTGGGGATCTCCATTTCGGCGGTTTAAATTATCTGAAATCAAAAAATGTAGTGAATTCTTTCAAAGGATAGATTAATGCAGGTATTGGAGGAAAGAATAAGATTTAAAAAAATTATAACTATATTTTTTTGAACTACAATTTCAAAAATTGTTTTTTAACAAAAACGAAAAATTTTTTACAAATAGACGCTATTTTGTCAAAAATCAAAATTTTTCTTATTACTTCGTCCAATACCTGCATTAATCTATCCTGCAAACGAATTTACCATATTTTTTGATTTTAGATAATTCAAACCGCCGGAATGGAGATCACCGTCAAGCGCCTTTTTTTTAGAGATCGTTTTGAACATCTTCAGGAGCGGTGCACATTTATATTTTTACATGATTGACGCGATATTATATTCTTGAAAGTAGATTCTATTTAAATAATAATCACTTGTAATTGATAAATGAAAACTGTGTCTATAAAAAATTAAAAAAAAAAATATGTTGTTTTCTTAGCCTTGCAACTGCGTATAACCCCTTAACTAAGCACTAGACTTTATCTTTCTTCATGTAAACCAAAGATTTTTCCATTATGTTTAATTATCAATTCAAGTTTCTAAGTTTGTAATGAATTTCTGCGGTAGTAATCAGTCTCAAATATCCTAAATATTAAAAATATTTTTTTCTCCAAAATTTTTTTTCCTTCCTATAATTTTTGGAATAAGAATGTCTGAAATTATAGAAAAATTCATAAAATGTCATTTAATCTCATGAAATATTTCATTTTATTATAAGGCCATTTTCAGCCTAAAATTTTATAAAAATTGATTAAATTCTATAAAATTTTATGAGATCATTTTCCGTATGAAATTTCATGAAATTGCAGTACTGAAATTGCATGAAAAAAATTTTCCCGGTTTATCTTTACTATTATAATTACCTAATTTCCAATGTCATCTGCTTTCTATACTTACGTTCACTATTTATTATAATTACTTTTATATTCCACTTGTTTTTCCTCGACTATCGAATATCTTCACTTGACAACATACTAACAACGTCATTAGTTCTCAGCTTCACATACAATAACGGATCTATAAATACTAGGGTGGGCCAAAAAAAACTTTTAATTTTTTTTTTCTTAGCTACTACGAAAATATCGTTCAAGATGACGAAAAAAAAATTCTGGTAAAGTTTCAGCCCTTAATATTAATATTAAGAGGTGACTCGTGTGATTTTTGATTTCCCATTTAAATAACATAGTTGCACTCGTTTTTATTCATAATGAAATCTACTTCCATTTCGACTGCCGGATGGCACTTTTTCTTTTTAAATTTTATTTATTAACTAGACTAAATACACAACGAGCTAACATTGTTTATGTTCTACTTTCTTCGGATAAGCTAGCTGTTCAAGGTCTAGGCAATCCTCATATTGAACGGTGTGCACATTCTATGATCTCTTGAACATTCCCTGTAGATGGCATTCTTATTAAATTGAGCGGGTTATAAACAACAATAATCCTAAGATGATACGTAAATTAATTATGCGTTTTGATGCATTGTGCCATTTACTAACAAAAATATCATAATAACAATAACAACGATAACAAAATAATAATATTCATAATGACAATAGTAAAAATAATAATAAACATAATACTGAAAAAATAATAACGACAATACTAAAAATAATAACAAATATAATACTGAAAATAATTATGTCGGTAATAATAAATTGATGCTAATGTTATGTCCGAATTAATTATAATTAAATAATTAATGGTAGAGTGGGCCTTGAGGAGGCTCGGACAAACGTTGATATAGATTTTCTCTTGTAACGGAGGTACAAGAGTTTTATTTTTATGTGGGTTTACGAAAAGCTCCTTGGTAACCAAGGGTCCTCGGTGACGATAATTACTCTGCACAAAGACAACAGTGTGACAGAGATCGTCTAGTCTAACTATCGGCTAACCAGGACTGACTTAACACTATTAACACTCTCTATCACGCATGACCCACACTAATCTTCACACACATAACCCACACTTGCAATGAATTATTTCTATAAATTTTATTTTAAAAATGAATTTAATTAAATTGAGTAAAATTACTTAATTCAATTATTCAACCATTAGCCTTGATTAAACAATAAATTTACGATTTATAATTTTAATTCTACTAATCTGACTGCCAAAAAATTTCAAATTCCGATTATAAAATCTTAGTTCGGTATTAAAATATCAACTAAATTAAAATTATAGGATCAGATTAAAATTCCTGTCTACTTTACTAACATAGTCTTAATGATATAACAATAATTATTTAACTCGAGAGATTTTAATACCTTGAATTAACCTTTGTCAATTGAATTAACCACGACATAAATTTTACAATCAATTCCAAAATTAATTAATATAAAATTACTGACGTAAATCAATTAATTATAATCAATTTTCCTTATGACAATTTTTCTACTACAGAATAACTGCTTTCTTGGACTTAATGTCCACGCTATTATTTCTGATAGTTTGACAATTCTTTTGAATTTAATTAATTCACGGAGCTAATCTCCAAAATCAATTAATTTCATAATCAATAAATAAAAATAATTTACAATATAAAAATAATTCTATAATTAACTCCGATTATAATTTTCAATATAATTTTATAATAAAAAATAAATTTAATAAGTAGTTCGAAATATAATTTTCAATAAAAATTTGAGACAATTTTATAATTTGTAAAAATTGACAAGAGTAGAAATATTCGAATTCTTTGCTAGAACATTCGCTAGCTTGGTTGTCTGTGACCTTGGGTATTGGAATTTACTGCGACACAAAATGTACTGACGCTCGACCAAAATTCCACCAGTAAAACGCTTGACGATTATTTTCCAAGCGACAAAACCAATCACTTTTCTCGCGTTAATTATTATAAAATTATAACAATAAATTGAGCGAATTTTTAGATGTTAATTAATTTAATTGATCAATTTTTTAAGTTGTTAAATTTTTCCCCGACAATACTAAAAATAATAACAAATATAATACTGAAAATAATTATGTCGGTAATAATAAATTGATGCTAATGTTATGTCCGAATTAATTATAATTAAATAATTAATGGTAGAGTGGGGCCTTGAGGAGGCTCGGACAAACGTTGATATAGATTTTCTCTTGTAACAGAGGTACAAGAGTTTTATTTTTATGTGGGTTTACGAAAAGCTCCTTGGTAACCAAGGGTCCTCGGTGACGAATTCAGAGGGAAATCGATACCAAATGTTGAACTTACGATCGTCCTTTAATGTTTAATGTTGATTTGGATCAAATCGGGCTGTTGGCAGGTCCTGGATTGGCTTCTCTTCGTACTTTCGTGGTTGAGTTAGATGTTAGGAAAGAGACTCAAGAGCTTAGCTTAGAAATGATGTACTTCAAGATGTTCAGATTTTAATGTTTATTTGATTATTGGCCCTATGGGCAAAATGCACTCAATTCACAGTGTTTCACTTATAATCTATTCACTTATTTCTATATTTTAACAGAGGTTGGTTAATTATTGAGTTCGAGACCGGAGTAACGACTCCGGCAGACACTTAGATCCGCCGTTAATTAGATAAATGAAACGAAAGATTATAATTTGGATAATAGATATCACTACGGACAACGGGACCCTCGATACTGCTCGAAGAGTACACTGACGTGGTTCGCAGAAGATATAATTTAAGAATCAAATAAGACGATAATGAATTTTAGGATCTGTGTAAGCGACCTAGTGCTTTACACTGCCTTGTACGTAACGCGGTACAAGGACACACACGGGTTCTACGAGGATACCTTCCCTCGTATTCTTTAATAAAAGACTGAACAAGTGACCTGTGGTGTTTCGAGTTTTTATACACCCGGGTCGCGGTTTTTGGAAGGAATTTAAGGTTTGTTATTGGTCTAAATTTTGCAGATTTGGCATTGTGTGGACACAGTGTGCTCAAGGCGTGATCGAGGTGTTGTCCGTGTGATTGTCCTTCAAAGTGCAAGCGGTGCACTTTTCGTCGTGAGGCAGAGACCCTGAGTGTTATATGAGGCGACGCCGGATATAACACTAAGAATTGTAGTAATAATAATATTTATTATTGTTGTTGTTTTTATTAAATTATTGTGTATTGGAGTATTAAATTTGAATTAATAATTTTATTGATTACAAAAAATGTTATAATTTTCTTTATTTTTATGAAAAATGTAAAATTTTCCATCGATAATTTGCTTTATCATAGTGCGAGCAAAATACTACTAAAAATACCTTTCACACTATGAAGTGAGCAAAAAATGGTACTTAACAAAAAGATATGAAATCTGAACAATAACAGTTTCACTGTAAAAAATTGCGTCAAGTCCACGTTCATAAAACCCATCTCAATAACATTGCACTTTACAAAAAAATAAGACTGTTTTCAATAACTTTTATTCAGTTTAAGAATTTTTACTACTGCATTTTTTTGGTGCTAGGTCTTCTGCCCTCAAAATGAACATCAAGCAGTGCGTGTGCGTGTAGTAAGTTAGTGCAGAAATTTAATAATTAATTTATTAAAAAATTCATTTATTTATTCATAAAATTTATTAATTTATAATTATTAATAATTTAATTAATTAATTTATTGATTAATTTATTTAATAAATCAATTTATTAATTAATTAATTTTATAAATAATTATTAATAATGGAGAAATTTTTTTCATGCAAATTTTTTTCAAAATTAGTAATGAATTTAGACACAATGGCGCTGATCACAGATGTACTCAATAAGATAATATATAAGATTATATGTCATCTTAGTACTTAAAGTCAATGTATTGCTCTGCACTTGTCTTGTGATTTTCATACACTGAGATTAGTTTATGACAGCAGTTTGAAACTCAATCATCACAAAATAAATTTTTGCTAAATTTAGAAAGTTTTCTCTCATTTTTAGCAGTTCATTAATTGTTAGTGTTATTGTAATAAATTTGAGTGAACTCAGTTCGCTTTTGTTTTCATTAGAGCAGGTTATTTATTTTTACACGAACCTATCATCCATTAGCTAACAGTTGAATAAATATTGAATTATAACGCCTGAATAATTTTTTTATCTGCAAAGAATTTATATATTCATCGGAAAATCAACAAAACTTGAATTGTATCCTAACTAAACGTGTCATTGAATATAAAAAATAACTTTAAATGGAGTTTGTCCTTGTACTTTGGACAGGCAAGGAGCCTGCAACTGTCAGTGTTCTTCCCGAATCTGAGGTTCGCATTTGTGACAAAAATAAATGTAAAGCAAAATATGGAAATCGTTGGTATAGTGCAAAAGTCTTGAAAAAATCTGGTAATTATTTTTATATTATATTGATTTTAATAATTACTAATAAATCACTTGACATCATTAATTTTTTTGATTTGACATATCATACAAATATCCAAAAAATCTGTTCATTGCCTATTAAATTTGTAAACAGTTTTTTTTATGATGGAAATGTTTAAATACGCAGATGTTCATGATTTTGAATTTTAAAAACTCGTTAATTCACTAATAAATATTTTTTGTTACTTTGAGGTTGGAAATTATGAAAAATGATAGGAATAATATGAGTTACATCAGTGTTAATTATGTTGATTAAAAAAAATTTAATTTCTATTTTTTGGTGAAAGTAGGCTAAATTATTGAGTGTATAAACATGTGTAAAACTTAAATTGCTTATTTACATTATATCTAATGAATTATTTATATATTTTTGTTTGGCAGCTGACAGAAAATGGCTTGAGTCATTAGATGTCTTTGATGGTTCTCTTTATCAACCGATTCCTACTTTTGACAATTTAAAGATTGATACTCAAAATTGTAATCTAGATCAAGGTAATAAAATCGATCGTGATCAAGAACTTGAAGAACACGTTGATCAGGTTGAGAAAGTTGGTGGTCCGGATGAAGATCAAGCTTCAGGCTTGCGAAATCAAGGTGAGATGCTTGTTGTAAACGACAATCAAGGTGACAAGTCTGTTTCTGATATGGGCATATCTCAAGATTTATTGACACAATATATACAACAAGATTTAGCAGATCGACATCCAGATGAAAATGAGAGCTTAATTCAAGATCGAGGTTTGAATCAAGAACCTAACTACAATGAAATCCAAGCTGACATTCAAATTCCTGGTGGAGCAGATGAAGAAAATTTGACTGCACATCAATCGGTTTGTATTCATTTTTGTCTATATTCAAATACATTAGGTTGTGCCAAAATGTAACTTCCTTGATCGACCTTTTAAAATTGGAATTTTAAGTTCCGCTTTTAACAGGAGTTGTGTTTGGGCATTTCCTGGAATATTTTGAGCGTAAAAAATTTATTTGATTTTTATAGAATTTTTTAACAGCAGTTTTGTTTCGGCAATTTTGCTGGAATTTCAAAATTTCAAAATTTGGCCGAACAAAACTCCTGTTAAAAAATTCTATAAAAATCAAATAAAACCTTTACGCTCAAAATAAGACAGGAAATGCCCACCCTTATTAAAAAAAAGTATTGAGACAAAGAAAAAAGTATTGAAAAGAATTAGTTTTGTAGTCAATCCAATTTTTTTCAATACTTTTGTCTTTGTCTCAATACTTTTTTTTATTCAGGGCAAACACAACTCCTGTTAAAAGCAGAACTCAAAATTTCAATTTTAAAAGGCCCATCAAGGAAGATACATTTTGGCACACCCTAAAATACATATATTTATAACGATGCATGCATGTGATTTTGTGTATGCGCCTGCATTCTAATTCGCTAACATAATTAGATTGTTAAAATCTTCTATAAATATCTATGTTATTTTTTATATAAACAAAAATAATTCTTAATTATTTTTTTCAAAGGCTCACATGAAATATGAAATAATTTACTATTCTTTTAAATATTTAATGGACAAACTAATGTTATCAGGTTTTTCATATTGTATATGCTTTGGAAGCTTGGCGAATATTAAGTGAGATTTGTCGGTCATTTATTTCTTCATGATTGAATATTATTCTTTTCAATATCTATAGAAATATGTATTTAGTCCGAGTCCATTATTATATCTATCGTGAATTCGTTATCAAACAAGATTTAAGCTGGAGAATTAAAATTTTCATACGCTTTGTTTTAATTTGCATAGTAATGTTTTTAGAAATCGAGCATTCAAAGTATCACTAAAACCTTTTTATCACTTATCACAAGAGTATTCTGTCGTACTTAAAAGCTTTTTCATTCATCTAAATAATTATTAAAAAATATGAAAATAGATGTAATTATTTTTATTTTTTATTCAACAATTGAGAGCCATGATACTCGATGATGTATAACATTTCATATTTAGGTCTAAAAATATCATTGATAGATGTATTATTGTAATATTTAATTATATTTAATTAGTTTGAAATATAATTAATTACGTACATAATTAATTAATTTTAATTTAAAAAAAATTTGTAAAACTATTTAATGAAATGTTTTTTTTTTAATTCAAAATAACGTTAGAAGTGTCAGTAACTAAGTCAATGTCAATAACTGGGTCTTTTACCTTACTATTTTATTGGAAATTAAGCACAACCTACTTCTAATTCATAACTCTTTGTTTAGGTACTCCAGGTTAGATTAGTAGAAGGAATGGATATATGGATTAATAAATTAGATCTTGAAGATATTGTCGATCGTTCATCAAAACCAAGTGACATAACGAGAAAACTACTAGCTTATTTCCTTGGTGAAGAAAACTTGAAAACAATGTCTCTATCGGGTAAAGGAGGCTGGAAATCTATTCCTGGAGATACCTTGAAAGCTGTTAAAAGTAAAAAATATTTATATATAGATATTTTTTTTTTGATAATAATTCATCGTCAATTTCAAATTTCAGTAATATGTTTACAAGTATTCAATTGTTTAAAAGTATCTATTTTATTTCCTATTAGAATCGTTCACTCTAATAATCAATTTGGCTAATATTTGAAAACTGAATGAAAGTATTTGTAACACTTATACTTTATGAAGATTTTTATTAATTTTATGAGCCATTCAAAAATTTTAAAATAATGAAATTTTTTTTTTTCAAATGTCGTTTTTTTAGAATGACTTTTAAACAGCTTTACCGACTGATTTCAAAAACTAATCAGCTATTAACATCAAAAAACTACGTCGATCGCCGCCGGACTGGTCAAAATCGCTTGATTCGTTTGTGAGATATCGTTGACGAAAAAAATCGAAAAAAGCGTTTTTTTAAAACAAATTCCGAAATTTTTTATCTGATAAATTCACGGTTCGAAATTCATCACAGAATTCAAAAAAACTGCATCGACTGTTGTCAACTACGTGATAATCGGTTAACTCGTTTAAAAGTTATTGCGGATTGAAAATTAAAAAATTACATAAACATTTTTTATTCAACAAATTAAATAATATAAATAAAGAAAATCTCATGTCACATGAAATCTACCTTTCATTTCGGGTGATGCCGAATGGCATTTTTTTTATTTTTAGTTCATTTGATTGAACGAATAAAAAATGGATTTAAAATCGAAAAAAATGACTCATCTCAATACTAATTGAACTTTTAATGAAAAATGTATTTTATTACTTATTTTCAAAATATAGTTGATTAAATAGGTATTTATTACGGTTAATAATTTACATTGATTTCATTTTAAATACTTCACGGTATTTTATTTTTACTTATTTAGGTACCTAGAATTAGAACCCAGAATTGCGTAGAAAAAAATCACTGATAAATATATAAATGTGTAGGAGACTAATAATATCCAATTTTTTGATTATTAATTTAATTTATAGTAAATTTTTTTTTGGACTGTCTTTTGTGATTTGATTTTAGGTGTTGCAATATCTGTTGAGATGGTTTTTCAATATTTGAAAGTAATATTAAATTTTGACAATCGATTGTTCTTTATCATACATAATTAACTTCATACAAAATAATTTCTGTTTATAAAGGCGGAAAAATCATTCAAAGATAGCGGGCCAACTTTAATTGACTGACAAAGCTACGGTTAATTAACGTAGTCAATTCAGTCAACCAGCTAGTTTAGCTAAGCGAATTCTTTGGCAGTCTAATAACTTGGTAAACTTTTTTTTGTAATGGGCTTGAGTAGCCAAATTATGTAGTACATTGAAAACGTATGCATACACTATTATTAAAACCAAATTTTTGTGAATATTTTATCTTTTTTCTGATAAGGTAAAGTACCCAGTAGTTGAACAGGTTTTTAATTAAAACTTATTTGACCTTACTTTTAATATATAAAGATGTAATTATTAGTTCAGATTAGTAATTTTCATGAAAATATAAACAATTTTGAATTGATTGCAGCGCAAAATAACAAAGATAATTGATTATTCATATTTTTACAACGTTTTTAAAATAGACTATAAAAGGAGTAATAGTTGAACAATCAATTCTGACAAGCCGCAGTAGTTGAACACTCTGGGAGTAGCAGTTGAACTAATAAAATATATAGGCACACCAAAAATTTTAAATGTTTTATTGAAATATGAAAAGAAATATAACATATTATTGAATAATATTAAAAATAATGCGGTGATCATTTAATATGTTCATATTTAAAAATGAGAAATATTTGTATTTAATTTTTTAATTACATTTTTTATAAATGACAAAGCAAATTTTCAATTATAAATCAGAAAAACTCAATTCGAAATAATCAATAATTTTTAACTACGCTAATCTTTAGTCATAAAACTTATTTAAATTGCAGTTATTAATACAAATCACAATGCTGATCACTAGTCTATAAACCTATTAGAGGTTATAGTGCTGTTAAAATTATACAGCTCCAGCCTGTTCAAGTTCTGGGTACTGTTGTGAAAATTTGGAGGTATAGTTGAACGCTAATATTTAATATAAAAATTATAGTTTATGTCTTTGCAAAAAATACGTTTTATTTAGAAAAGACTATTTCATTAGATGGTACAATTTTTTTTACTTAAAATGATGATGTACCATTCTTTTTACTGATTGTTCGATTTACGATTTAGTACCTTTTTCATGAAAAAATAGCATCTATGGGCGATTCTCGATATGTCAACTTTTAAATTAATAAAAATATAATTGTTTTGATTATCATTGAAAAAACTTACAGAAATCAATTACTGTATCATTTAATAATTATAATATGCGCATATTACTCATAATAAATTTACATATTTTTTATTATAACAATTTGAAAATTCTGTTCAAGTACTGGTCCCATTTTTATAAGTGTTCAAGTACTGGGTACTTTACCTTAGTTATTTCTTAAATTATTTAATTATTTTAATTATTGAATTTTTTTCACTAATAACTTATAATTTATTCTTTATAGGCTTTGTAAAGGAGAATTCAGATGGAAATAAAATTAAAAATTTTTATCGTTGGGTAACCAAATACTGCAACCGTTTGAGAGCTACTGGGAAGTCACCAAATGAAACAGCACCTCCACAGCAGTAACAATACAATTATTAAAAAGTTTGGAAAAAAATGTCAATATTGATAAAAAAAGAAAATTAGAATTATATACGTTTTGATCGTCATGTTAAGAGCTGCTAATTCGACATAATTATTCTTTCATCATTTTTGTTTAAAAGAAGTAGAAAAATCTAATCTATATGAGAAAATAATAAAATTTTGTAAAAATTTCAGTTCTGAATATCAATATAAAAATGTCTATTCTCCTTAATATCAATTTCATTTATTAAATTGGTTTTTTTTTTTTTTTTTTTTCCTCTAAAAATATGAGCCGACATAATGAAAAAAATTAGAAAAACGGTAGACCCTAAAGGCCATCCGTGCAACTTTCCGCTAATTTCATACTTAGGTGTTTAAAATTGCACTAATGATGTTTTTGAGCTTTCCGAGCTCAAAAATACAATTTATGTGTTATTTTGAGCTCTCTGAGCTTAAAAGGATAGCTTTTCTATGTTTTTGAGCTCTTCGAGCTCAAAAGTCTGATAGAAGTTTGATAAAACACAATTTTTCAAATTTTCAAACTGCAATAATTTTTGAATGAATGAACCGATTTTCTTGCGGTTGGCCGCATTCGACGCAGTTTTTTAAACCCCATGAAGAATCTGTAGGTTTAGTTTGATCAAACCAGGAATTTCGGAGTAATTCTGAAAAAACACTTTTTTCGGTTTTCTTTCGTCAACGATAACTCACGAACGTATGAACCGATTTTGACCGGACTGGCGACGATCAACGTGGTTTTTTTATGTTAAGAGCTGATTAGTTTTTAGGATCGATCGGTAGAACTGTTTGAAAGTTATTTCAAAAAATTTCGGAGTTATGTTGAAAAAATCCTTGTTTCTAAATATTTCGTCGAGGATATCTCTCGAACGAATCAACCGATTTTGACCGGATTAGCGGTAATCGACGTGGTTTTTCAAGCTCAAGGGCGGATTAGTTTTTAGAGTTGATCGATGAAGCCGTTTAAAAGTTATTCCAAAAAAACCACTTTCAAAAAAAAATTTTTTCCGATTTTTTTTAGATTTTTCGAAATTTCTTAAAATCTATTGGTCCGAATCGATTCAAATTAATAGGAAATCTACGTTTGAGAGAACTCTTTCGAACGCCGTTTGGTAGATTTCGATCGGTTCAATCGTTCAAAAGTTATAAGCGATTCACATACTTACACACACACACACACACACACACACACACACACAC